>VXAY01003239.1:31835-46594 GCA_013399855.1 Oxyruncus cristatus | reverse complement strand
AAGTAAATATATAAAAAGAAAAAAAAAAAAAAAAAAAAAAAAAAGAAAACACAAACCCTTGCTTAATTAAGAATTTTTAAACAGGGCACAGAGAGAGAGATTCCGGAAACATTAATGAACCCCAGGCAAGCACCATAAAATTGATCGAGGGAAGAGCGACGGCGAGGGCCGGGGGAGGGCTGGGCTGGGATGTGATGAGAGGGTTTCACCGCAGAAATCGCCCTCAGTTTACTTTGGCCCTTTCACGCCAGAGTGCATTTGGGAGGCTGTTTATGGAGATGGGTCTCCATAGAAATCCCTAATGATTTTTTATGCATTAATGGGAGCGACGGACAGCGGCAATATATTGTTTAAGGAGATGGAGAGGAGCCTTTTAAGGCTGACGTGTTGTAGATCAAGAGCGACGAGACGGGCCCGGAGTTGAGGCTGCCATGGCCTGTTGGGCCCCATGCCTTGACAGGGAGCAACTGGCAGCCTGTGCCTCCAAGAGCCCAAGAAAAGAACAAGTCAAACCAAAGTGCTGCTCTCCCACCGCCCCATCCCTCCCTTACTGGCTCTTCTGGTGCCAGGAAAAGTTAAATATATCTGCCTTTCCCCTCCATGAATAGCCATCTGTGTGGATGGGAGGAGGATCTGAGTGTTTCCCAGCCAGACCTCTTCCCGGCGTGAGTCTCCAGGCTGGTATGTCCTGCGTAGGCTGAAACCTCTGGAGCAGGACAAGGTGCCTGGAAGGTCCTTCTTCTTCCCATTGACTGGGAGACAGCCAAAGGCTCCACTGGGCTCTGCTCAAGGCCAGCTGGCCTCTCCCTGGATGGCTGCGTTGTGTGGTGGGAGCTGATGGTGAAGGTCAGCAGGGTTCTCCACTGACCCGTGTCCTGCGTGGGTGTCCCCTTGAGGACGACAGGTGGGAGAACTGGAGGGCTCCGGAGCAAAATGAAAGAGGAAGAAAAGTCACCTTCTGGCTTGGGAAAGGCCATCCTGCTTATTCCACACGCAGGGGTGAAGAGCTCTCTGCTGAAGGAAGGAGTTCTGCTGCCTCTCTCTGTCGGGGTGAGAGCCCAGCTCAGCCCACAGTGAAGAGCAGCCCATGCTGTGGGTAGCTCAAGGACTCTGAAGGCCAAGGCAAGTCTCAGCTTTTCCCTCCCTGGCCCAGCAAAAGCCCCCAGGCATGTCTTGCCCAGTGCTTTGGGAGCAGCCAAGCCCTGGAGAAATTCAACAAGGTTCTGTCCTTCTGGTCAAAGTCCCCTTGGGTGACCTCCATTCCACAGGTGGTGTCTCTTGGAGTTGTGCAGGAACGCCCACCTCATTCTGCCCCAGAGCTCTGCAAAAATCATGTTCAGTGTCACCAGGGGCCACCAAAAATCCCCAGAGAGAAACTGGCTCCTGCCTGGGAGCCCACCTTCAACCTGCCGTGGTTTCTCCTGTCCCTTAAGAGAGATGGAGAAGAAATCAGCCAGTGCCGTGTCCCACTGGACTTGCTGTTGGTATCTTCTCCCTTCTGGAGTAAATGGACTTCTACTCTTGTCAAAGGCCACGCCTTCCAAACATCTTATTCCTGTTCCTTCCCTTCGTGGTTCTCCAGGTTGTCCACATTTTCCTCGTACATCTGGTGCCCAGCCCAGGTGAGAGGCTCCAGTGGGGCCCTCGCTAAAGCTGAGTTCTGGCAAGAGGGTGGCTGCCAGGTCTGGGAGCTGACCTGGACCCCACACACTCCCCAGCCTGCTCAGGGATTTCCCCAAAAATCCCCCAGGGCATTGTGGGCTCCACGGGGCCCTCAGGACTAGCTCTCCTTGGGTGACTGGAATGACCAGGGCCAGCAGGCGACAGTCCTTGGTGAGACCCCACTGTGTGAGCTGCCAGCTCCAGGGCAGGGCTTGGCTGGGCAGAGAGAGGACCTGCATGACCAGCGTGAGCGAAAACACCTCACAGAATCATCAAATCCCAGACGGGTTTGGGGTGGGAGGGACCCTGAAGGTCACCTCGTTCCACCCCCCTGCCTTAGGCGGGGATGCCCCTCACTGGATCGGCCGCAGTGGATGAACCTCTCCCAAACCCACTCGTCCAGCAGCTCGGGCAGGACTCCTCTGGAGGTCGGAAACCCGAGGTTTGGGGAGTCCAAACCACCGCCAGCGGCACGAACACCACGGGCCACGTGGGACGGGCTGCGCTGCCGAGGGAGGGACCCGCACACGGAGGTGGAGTTACACCACGGGGAGGGGGCAGAGGAGAGCCGAGGTCAGCAGGTTGTTTCCTGAGAGCTGCCCGGGTCTCCCTGGGGTGTTTTTGATCGGCGCCTCTCCCTCTGCTGCCCACGGTGGGCCAGGAGGGGCCGTGGGCAGTGCTGGCCCCGGGCTCTTCGGCGTCGCTGTGGCACCGAGGGCGCCCACACGCCTGCGGGAGCGGCAGAGCCCCCGAAAGAGGCCGTGGGTATCCACGTGGGGAGGTCCCCGCCACGCCAACACCCCTCCTGTCCCGTGGCACTCTTTGTGTGGCACAGCACCCACCGCGGAGTCCCCCCTCCCCCGGGGCACGATGGGCTCCCCGGGGCTTTGTCCTCCCACCTCCTCTTCCGTCCTCTCTGCCTCTTCCTTCATCATCCCTCCGCTCCTCCCACCCTCTCCCTGCCTCTCCTCCTTCCCCCGGCTTTTGTTCCTTCTCTCCTCTTCCCCTCCCTCCTCCCCGACGCCTTCCCCCATCTCCAATCCCTGCTCCGGCTGCCCGGCCTGTGTCAATTAAGTATCGATCCCCTGTTCTCTATCAGTGGTCAGCTGAGCTAACCAGTCCTGCTCGCTGCTTTTCACGGGGATGAATAATAACAATAATAATAAAGGGGTAGGGGGGAGGCAGCTGCACTTCGTGCCTACAGCCCTTCACCTCTCCCCACCCCGCACACGCCCGCCCTCGCCCCCTCCACAGCTACGGGCAAAATCGATAGCGTGCCGAGTCAGGAATGGAATATTTTTATCCTCTAATTGGGAAATGTGCTTTGACAAAGCCCGAGGAGCGGGGAGGGGGCCGGCAGATACTGTACTGAGAGCCAGGGAAGGCGGCAGAGCCTTGGCCAGGGCAGGGACAGCGGCCGGGACGTTCGCCCGGCAGGAGGGGGCGGCGCTGGGCACTCTGTCTGTGTGCAGGGCACGGCCCCGGAGCGCTGGGACAGCGTCGGCCCGTGGAAGAGCCGGTCCTGGCCCAGGGGATGTCAATGCGAGGATAAAGAGAGCACAAAAAAAAAAACCAAAAAAACCAAAACCTCCACCTCCCCCTGAATCCCCTGCCACTG
The DNA here is from genome assembly GCA_013399855.1 of Oxyruncus cristatus. Taxonomy (NCBI): domain Eukaryota; kingdom Metazoa; phylum Chordata; class Aves; order Passeriformes; family Cotingidae; genus Oxyruncus; species Oxyruncus cristatus. Next base: position 43,314 of record VXAY01003239.1, on the reverse strand, counting down.
CTTTGCTACTGCAGTTGCAAGGCAGAAGGTGCGTTCCCTGCTCCTGGATGGCATCCCAGGGCTGCCCGAGGGACAGCTGTGCCTGGGACAGCACAGAGAGGTGTCCCAGGAAGCCACCAGCTCTCCCTGCGTTGTCCTTTGGGAGGCAGCTGCTCCTGAGGTGGTGCCTGCAGAGGTGCAGGTTGGGCTCAGCGATCTCAGAGGTCTTTTCCAACCTAAGCGATCCTGTGGCCCTGAATGATTCTGTGCCCACGGGGGAGGCAGTCCTGCCATGAGCCTCATGCTGCAGTTCCGAGTTTGTCACAGCTGGAAACATCTGCCTGTCTCCCAGCTGTGCCCAGTGAGGTGTGTTGTCTTTGCCCGTGGCAGGGGATTGGAAATGGGAGATCTTTAAGGTCCCTCCCGACCCAAACCGTTCTTTAAATTCTTTATATCATATCCCCTTCCTCCAGTCAAACAGGTTACCGGTGGGTTTTCAGACACCCCTGGGTCTCCAGGCACCGCTGGAGACCAGGAGAGGCCATGGAGGGGAACCAGGACACAATTCCCACTTCCAGATCAGCCTCCATCCCCGGAGGGATTAAAAACAGGTGTGGATGTGGCACCTGGGGACACGGTTTAGTGGTGGATGTGGCAGTGCTGACTTCATGGTTGTACTAAATGATTTTAGAATGAAAAAGACCCCCTGGAGCTGCTCCCAGCCTGAACATTGGGGCTGCACCGGGCACGTTCTGGAGATTGAGGAGATTTGAGTCTTTTCTCCCAGGTGACAAGTGGCAGGAAGAGGAGAAATCACCTGAAGTTGCCCCAGGGAAGGTTTAGATTGGATATCAGGGGAAATTTCTTCACAGAAAGGGTGGTCAGGCACTGGCACAGGCTGCCCAGGGCAGGGGTGCAGTCACCATCCCTGGATGGGTTCCAAACACGTGTGGATGTGGCACTTGGGGATGTGGTTTAGTGGTGAACGTGGTGCTGGATAACGGTGGGACCAGACGATCTCCGAGGACTCGTCCAGCCTTAGTGATTCTGTGATTCCATGAGGATTCTGTGATTTCCACAATGATTCCGTGGACCTCGGAGTCCTGGCCCTGCGATCCAGCCCCACTCCCTTCCCCAGGCCACAGAGTTTGGAGTCAATCAGTCTGTTGCCTCTGAATTGGCTTCCAGTCCTCAAATTGGGAGCGTGTGTCGCCCTGCTTGGCTCTTAATCAGAGCTTGGGCAGTGCCAGGGCCCAGGGGAGGGATCCAGCTGGGAATGTGTGCCAGGCTCTCAGGACCTCGTGCTGGGAATGTGTGCCAGGCTCTCAGGACCTCGTGCTTTAACTAGCTGCTGAGGCAGGAGCCTGGCTGCCGGGTTTGAGGGAAGCTGACGCGAAAATCAAAGGGAAGATGAGCAGAAATGGTGCAGGAACCTGTGCAGGGACGAGTCCTTCCTCAGGCAAACCCCAGGAACAGCATTGGCTTCGGCTGAATGAAGTGGACGAGGGAAAGCACCGGAAGGAAACGCCGTTTAAGAGCTGAAATTAAATACTCTGACCTGCCAATGCAGGATGTTTCAAATGGTACTTAATTTCCATGTTTAAGGTGCCTGTAATGCTTCTGAGTAAGTGAAGAAGTTACTGGGTTTTAATCTAATTTTGTCTTCCCCGGTTTTGTTTCACGGGAGATGTTGACCAGTTGTAGTTTAGAGGAAGAAAAAAAAAAAAGACAAACCCTAAGGGTTGAAGATGATTTTTCTCATGAGTCTGGGCCAGACCTGTGGGGGTTCAGTGCTCCCACTCAGCCCTGGTGACCCTGGCCCTCAGCACAAGGGCTGACCCTGCCTTCCCTGCTCCGAAGGATCCTGGACGAAAGCAAAGCGTGACCCAAAAATGTGGCCCCTCTGCAGCCCTTGGGGTGGGTTTTAAAACCTGTTGGAATTCTGTCTTCAGCAGTAAATGGCAGGTTGGAGGGAGATAGCACAGCCCTCGAGGGCAGGTGCTGCCCTGCAGGGGCAGCTCAGATGAACTCGAAAGGAAGGAGTTCGGGTGAAGCCCAAGGATGCTCCAGTGAGGCACCCACAGCACAAACCCCACAGACAGCACCGACAAACCTCTTTATCCAGCTCTGGGAGGGAGCCTGTGAGTGGCAGGAAGGAGGTGGGGCCGGGCTGGCCGAGGACCCAGCGGGGTGACAGCGGCCGGTGTGTGAGGACGGGTGTCTGGGCAGACCAACCCTCACCCGTGTCATCCCCTTCAGCCTCCACCAACCGTCTCCCTGAGGAGTCTGAAGTGACCTGGAGAAGCCTGGAGTGCTTTTACACTGTGCAGTGGCCGTTAGATCTGGCTTCAGGTTTGCTTTCAGACCTCTTAAACGTCTCGTGCTCTCTCATCCAGCCCGGAGAGCACTCTGGGTCTGCCTTTGGCCAGGTTGTTTTTGAGCATCTCTGCCTTGTTGTGTCCTCTGCGTGGGTGGAGGGGGGAGGCCCAGCGTGGAAACCACAACCCTGCTCCTTCCCACCCGCCTCCAAACGCTTCCAAGCCCCAGATTTCCTTGTTTCTGGCTGCCCCTTGCCCAGTCAGTGGTGCCCAGGGCTCTCAGTGGGCGAGATGCCCGTTTGCCCACCCGGGGACAGGCTGGCCCAGCGCATGCCTGGGGCTGGGGCTGAGCCAATCTGCTGAGAAACAGAGACAAACGGGCAGCTCTGCCTCCCCAGCAGGGCAGGCAGTGATCACAGTTGCCATAGCAGTGTGCACAGCCCTCTCCCTGCAGCCCTCCCTGCCAGCCCGGCTATTTCGGGCCATTATTTTCCAAGGTGTTTTGGACGAAACCAGGGGTGAATTGGAGGGAGAAGCAAAGCAAAGCTGGGTTCCCCCACTTCTCCCTGTGACAGGGGGCGCACAGGGAGGTCTGGGGGAAAGGCTGCTGGGCAAACTGGGGTGGCTGTGGGGCGGCTGCACCTTTTGGGACACGGAGAGGCTGAAAGACAACGGGAGGTGATGCAGCACCTCCAGGGCTTGGTTGGGAGTCATGCAAGGATTTGATACCCAGAGCTGGGAGGGACCCACAGGAATCATTCAGGCCCTGCCCAGACACCCCAACAATCCCCCCAGTCTGTCCCTCAGACACCCCAACAATCCCCCCCTGTCCCTCAGAGCGTTGTCCAAACGCTCCTGGAGCTCTGGCAGCCTTGGGGCCGTGCCCACTGCCCTGGGGAGCCTGGGCAGTGCCCACCACCCTCTGGGGGAAGGACTTTTCCCTGAGATCCATCCCAACCCTCCTCTGTGGAGATGAAGTGGGATGCCTTCATTCGTGGGAGGGGTAGAGGTACAAATCCCAGCCCCATCCTCTTTCCACAGGCCCTGGGAGAGCAACTGGATCTCCATTTGGGGAAAAGCTGCCTGGATTAGGAAGGGATTTGCCTTCACCTCCAAAGCAGGGCTTTGTGATTCCATGAAAACTCTGCTCTGCAGGTTCCCAGGCCAGAATTGCTCCCTTGGGTTCCCAGCCCAGGGGATGGACAAACTGGGCAGACAGAGCTCAGGACAGACGTGCACATGGAGAGCTGCAGCAAGGGCTTGAAGACACATCTGCACGGACAGAGGCCTCTTGCCTGGGTGAAGGACCTTCCTCAGCATTCCTGATGGTCTTACAGGACCTGTTGCTGCTCACTTCGGTGTCCTCCACAATCGGAGCCCTTCTTATGCAGCGCCTTGGGCTTGGGACAGGTTTGCTTTTCCTGGAGAACCTGGGACCAGGAGTGTTTCCAGCTGGCTACCATTCCTTCAGCCTGAGACTGACCCTCACGGAGGAATTCCCAGGTGTGGCTCACAGGGATCGCTGCTGGGACCCGCCCTGGTCCACGTGGCCTGAAATGATCTGGGGGGGAAAAAGCAGAAAATACAGGGATGAGGCTTGGGGGGGGCAGGAGTTTTCAGGGAAGTTGCCACGAAGTGATTGGGCAAGTTTGCAGCAGGATCTAAGCATGGGAGGGGACTGGGAGATAAAAGGGCAGATAAAATACAGTGTGTTGATAAATGCAAAGTCATGCCCATGAGGAAAACAACCTTAACCACCCCCCTGCCACGACGGGCTCCAAATTAGCTGCTGCTGCCGCTCGGGGAAGAGCTCTTGGAGTTAATGTGGGGAGATCTCTGGAAATGTCAGCTCAATGTTCAGCTGCAGACAAAAAGGCAAATCAGATGTTAGCGATGATTAGGAGAGGAGCAGGGGAGAAATCAGAAAACATCATTATAGTCCTGTGTCGATGCATGTTCGATATCCCGTCCCCTCCCGCTCTGGGAGCTGAGCAAGGGGAGGCACTAAAGGGTGGGATTGGCTGGTTGGGCGCATTCAGGGGCATATGAGAGGCCCTTAGATTGTGATCAGCCTGGAGAAGAGGGAAAAATGGTTGTTTTCCTGTTTTCCTGAAGGAATTTGGAGGGTTTTTAGCCCCCGCAGATCTCTCTGATAAGCAGGCTCAGGGCAAAGCCAAGGGAATCTTCTCTCCTTGTGTTCAGGAGCTCCCTGGCTCCGGACCCAAAGCACAAATGTGTTTGGAGGAGCTGGAATGACCCCTCGAGGGCAGTTACACGGGATGGCCAGTGCAGCCCCAGCCAAGCAGCTTGTTAAGCTGAAGATAAGGAGAAATGGTTCAGCACGACAAATGCCACCTTATTTCTCACCAGCTTCCCTCAAGCATCCATCCTAGGGCACAGGGAGGCTACCAGGTCTCTCCTGGAGTTCTGGAGGGGAGGGAAGAGCAAATCCCTGGGGCAGGAGGACAAACTGCAGCTCGTGAGTGAGACTGATGGGCGCCCATCACTGCTCCAGGCTGATCTCTGGGCTGGGCTGGGGGCAAGGGCTGGGTTTGGTCTGTGCTGCCCGAACCAAACTCCAAACCAGCAGATCCAGTCCTTCCTTCCCTGGTTTAGTCACCCCCTTTCCGATGCTGAGCTTAAATCCTGGGAAACCAGCTGTGAGAATCCCACATTTCTCTCCCACGCCCCCCCCTCCTCACCACGCAGGAGCAACGAGACCCCCTTGCAGCCACCACTGAAGGGCTTTCACGCACACCAAACAGCTGAGCAGGGGCCTGAGGGCCTTCCCTCCTTTCCCAGCCACTTGGAGCATCCTTAAGCTTCTCTGCTCACCTCCCTCTACCCATTTGTGTGGCAGGTGAGGCCACGGGGGTGCGGGATAAGAGCCAGAGGAGAGGCACTGCAGGCCCTCGGGGAGGGGAGGGCTTTGAGGAGGGGCTGTTGGTGCTGTTACCCCTTGAGCTGATGCCTCCACACCCCCTTGCCTTTCAGTGGCAAACAATAAAGCTCAAGGTGAGCATCACCTCTGCCCTATCTCTCAGATCCTCCTCTCTGCTGTCCATCCATCACACGCCTGCTCTCCTGCAGCCGATTGCAGCCGACCTGCATCAGCTATTGATTTATTGACACAGGCCGGGGCTGGAAGATTCAGGGAAGCAGCTCCCCACAGAAACGGCTTTTCAGAAGTAGAGATTTGATTTTTTATTTATTCTGCTCTTCGATGTATGGATTTAACAAGCTCCAGGCAACAAAGAACTTGGTCCCCCCCCCCACCCCTGCACGCAGGCTCTCACACTCCCTCCGTCCCCTCCCCTTCCCCGGCTGGAAAGTCATCTTGCAGGGATTACTCTTTAAGGGCAGAACACGGCCCCGTGGACGGAGGCAGCTCCCCAGGGCTCAGGTGCTGCATAACCTCCGTGCTGACCTCTCTCGCAGGGGTAAATGTCTCCCTGGCTCCCCGGCTTTGTCACGTGTCCGTGGTGCTGCCACTGGGAGACCAGAATTCCCTTTTTTTTTTTTCTTTTTTTTTTTCCTTCTCTCCCCTGTGTCACGATGATGAACTTCCAGTCCAAACAGGCTCTGTGGAAGAGGCACCCGTGGGTGCCACTGGCAAGGCAGGGCCCAGCTGGCAACATTGGCACCGTCCCCTCTCCTGTGACTGCTGGTGGGGGGATATTGCTGCTTGCTCTGCTTTTATTTCCCCCACTCCTTCCCAGGAGTTTGGAGAGGCCACAACCGGAGAAAAGGCCCTCTGACCCTTGTTATTCCCGGCTCCAAACCACCAGTCTTGTCACCCAGTGTTCAGTCCTGAGGGATTCTCCTGCTGCACCAGCCAGGATGTCCCCACAGGGGCTGTTCCTCCCAGGACATCCCAGTGCACCCCCTGTCCCGCATGTCCCTTCTTCCACCTGGGCCTATGGATGCAGCAGGGCCACCCTGGAGCTCCGGGACAGGGTGATGGGTGGGCAGGACCGTGAGGAGGAGGAGGAAGAGGAGGAAATGCTGCCTCTCCAGCCTGGTGCTCGCGGCCGTCCTGAGGCTGCATTTACAGGGCCGGGGAGATGCTGCCCTAGAAAACTCAAAGGCAGTTCCCCGGGGACAAGCAGGACGTGGGACTCGGCCTCACTGACCCCTCGCCCCTCCCAAACCAGCATTTTTTTGGACTGGTGTCTGGTTTTGCTCCAAATCCACCCGCTGGGCTTCGGTTCGTCAAAGCCACCCCCTCCACGTGCTACTCAGGCACCTCCAGCTCAGAGAGCACCGACTCTCAGACAGCCCCAGTGTCCCCACCCCATCTCATGGCACCAAAGAGGTGACACCAGCCCCTGCCCAGCCGCCCTGCCCTCCCTCCAGGGGGGGGTTGTTGGGCTGATCCTTTACAGAGCTCTTGGTTTGCACGGTTAATGACGGGTGATTTCATTTGTGGCTGCATTCACCGTCTGATTACTCTCCCGTGGAAGACTAATTTGCAGGCAATGGAGACAGATGCCTCCCAAACTATCAGCCAAAAGGCCTAATTCCTGCACAGCCAACTTTTTTAATTTACTTCCTGGCCGATTAAAAAAAAAAATGTTTCACGCCACGGCAGGGGCCAAAGCGGTGCCAGGACAAACCCTGGCAGAGACCCTTGGGAGGCAGCTCTGCCAGACCAGGGGCAGCAGCTCTGGGAAGCAGCTCTGGTGCTCCAAGGGTGGGATTTCATAGAATCACTGGATGGTTTGGGTTGGAAGAGAACTTAAACTTCATCTCATCCCACCCCCTGCCATGGGCAGGGACACCTTCCACCAGCCCAGGTTGCTCCAAACCCTGTCCAAGCTTGGCCTTGGACACTGCCAGGGATCCAGGGGCAGCCACAGCTGCTCTGGGCAACCTGTGGCAGGGCCTCCCCACCCTCACAGCCAACAATTCCTTCCCAATATCCCATCTCTCCCTGCCCTCTGGCAGTGGGAAGCCATTCCCTGTGTCCTGTCCCTCCATGCCTCATCCCCAGTCCCTCTCCAGCTCTCCTGGAGTCTCTTTAGGCCCTGCAAGGGGCTCTCAGCTCTCCCTGGATCCTTCCCTTCTCCAGAGGAACCCCCCCAGCTCTCCCAGCCTGGCTCCATGTCAGAGGGGCTCCAGCCCTGGGAGCATCTCTGGGGCCTCCTCTGGACTCTCTCCAGCAGCTCCACGTCCTTGTGCTGTTGTTCCCAGGGCTGAAGCAGCTCTGCAGGGGAGTCTCAGCTGAGGGGGCAGAGGGGCAGAATTCCCCCCTGCCCTGCTGGGGCATCAGCCCAGGGCTTGGGGGGTTTCTGGGCTGCCAACACACACGACTGGGGCGTTTGGAGCTTCTCATCCACAATTCGCCCTCCTGGGTGACAACTGCCCAACACCAGGGATGGGGGGGGTGATGCTCAGGAGCTCTTCTCAGAGCTCCAGTTGTGCCCCGTGTGCTCCCAGCTCCTCCCCGCCCTCCTCCCGCTGCCCCCTGCCCTTTCCTTGCTGCAGGAGGGCCATGACTGCTTGAAGCAGGAGTTGGCCATGGTTGCCACCAGGAGCCCTCTGGAGAGCTGTCTTCCATCCCCAAATTCGGGGGAGGCCTGGAGCGGGCGCCTGGTCCTGCCTGGCCAAGGTCAGCCGCTGTCGGGAGGACGTTTGCAGCTCCACACGCGCTGCGCCGCTCGTGAGGGCTTAATGATCACCCTCAGATAACTTTATTGGCTGGGAATTATCGGCTGGCTCTGCTGCAGAGCCAACCTCCCTCCCTCTGCGCAGCCACAGGTGAAGCCCAGCGTGGATGGTGGGCGAGAAAAGCCCCCCTGGGGCGGGGGGGGTGGCCGGGAGCCCTCGGGTGGGATTTTGGGCTCAGGGCATCTTCCCTTGCAGGGAAGCAAAGCAGGGGGTGAGCCCGTCCTTGGCTGGGCGGCCTCTGGCCCCGTCCAGGTTCCTGGCCGGTTTTCTCAAGTGCTTCTCATTTCCAGAGCGCTTTAAAGACGTGCTCTAATTAATTCCTCCGAGCCCCCCGGGGGAAGGGGGCAGGTAGGGAGGAGGAGTCGGGGATCCCGCACGGGCTCACCAGCAGCTGGGAGCTGCGATTTCAGCCCTGGCCTGTGGGAGGGAGGAAAAACAGGGAAAAACGAGGATCTTCTCCACTGCTGGACGAAGGGTGGTGACACCCCAACGTCACGTCGTGTGAGGGGCCTCATCCAGCCTGTGGGCAGAGCTGAGCGGGGCGCGGCGGGTTGACCCCCACGAGGGCAGCTGGACCCCCCTCAGCAGGTGGAGATCCTGACGGGATCCTTGCCTTGGGGTGCTGAGCAGGGTCCCCGCGGCTGCAGAGGACAGGGAAGAGCAGCCCATCGCCATGGAAACGGGCCATCCTGTGTGGATGTGCATCCTGGCAGGGTGGGTGGGTTTTGTGTGGGTTTTTTTGTTTTTTGTTTTTTTTTTTTTCCCCTCCCTTCTCCTCCTTCTGCGAGACCTCGGCATTGATCCGGGAACGTGCTCTTCGCATGTATGATCCATGCAAACACCGTGTTCCTATTGATCAGCCTCCTCTGCTGCTTGGGGTCTGTGCTGGCAGCAGAAACAAAGGCCGGGGGAAAGGAGGGGAGAAAATTACCCGGCACCACACCAAGCAAACAGCTCTGGCAGCGCCCACGGGGCCTCTCAGGAGCTGCCTCCTCGTTCCTCCCGCCTGCCCTCGGTTTTCCCCTCGCTCGGCTCTTCTCCAGCTCCCCTCTTGCTCCTGCCCGCCAAAAACGGCCCAAACTCCCCCCGCCCCTGCTCTGTTGGTGACTCCTTGGGGGCTGTTCCCAAGAGCCAAGGAGGTGACACGTCCCTTCCACCCCGGCTGGGATGCGGGGACACGTTGAGGGGGTGAGGGGGGGGGGATCCCAAACCCACCTCCTTTGCCAGCCGAGCTCCGTGTAAGCCTTAATAATTACAGTGAGGAGTCAATAACAATTAGGCCTAACAGCCACTCAGCAGAATTGACGCAAATTATTTTAATTTTATGTTTCTATCGATGGACTTTTCCAGGTTGGCACCTTCTCCCCCATTCCCGCTCCTCCCAGCCCCCCGCTTCCCGGGCACACCCCCGGCTTGGGCGACCCAGCCCCTCCTCCCAGCCTTGCTCCAAAAAGCTGCCTCCAAACCGGGAGTTCCCTGCAGGAGAGGGCGCTTGTGCATGGACAGGTTTCTTCGGTGGGGAGGAAAAACCTCAGCCCTTCCCGGGACAGTCGTTCCCAGTTGCTCCCAAGGCGCGGCTGGAGGGGAGAGGCCGCCTTCGGGCTTGGTTTGCTGGGAGTGGAACCAATCTTTGTGCCAGAGAGCCGAGTGCAACCTCCTGCAACGTGGTTTTTAGGATGTTTTAGACACAGGTTGTATTTTCTCCTTCGTGGTGGGGGAACGTCACCTCAGGTTTGGCTGGAGTTCGGTTGTGGGGTTTTTCTCACGTCGTTCTGTACAATTGACCCACCTGATACGTTCATGTTACACGAAGATTATAATTAATCCAATCAAAACGATGCCTCAAAAGCAGATGCCTTCACAAAGCTGTCTCAAGTGCCCTTGTGTGGGAAACGCAGCCCCAATCCCGCAGGTCCGGGCTCTGCACCGGGGCTTTGCAAAACCTCCAACCCTTCCAGCAGCCAAAAATACACCCCCTGGTGTGGGACGTGCCCCCGTTCGTCACCGGCAGGGGAAAAAAAGCCCAGGTAACTTTTTTTTTTTTTTTTTTTTTCCTGCTGGCTGACGGTCAGTGAACGATTCCTGGATTTTATTTTTCTTTTTTTCCCCCTCTTTACGGGACTGAGCAGTTCGGTGGCACGACCCGCTCCGCATCCCCCGGGAGCTGCCGAGCTCCGCGGCCCACGAGATGACCCTCGGGCTGCGGCCGTCGAGCCTCGCACCCATCCCACGAGGGAGACTCCTCCGGGCTCCTTCTCTCCTCTGCCTCTGGGGGTGTTTTTTCCTCCCTTGCCGGCGCTGGCAGCGAGCCCCGCCGAGCTGTAAATCGCCGGCGTCCCCGGCCCCGCTGACCTGCATCTTTCCTCTCCTCCCCTCTCCTGTCATTAGGGCGAGGCAGCCCATTCACTGGGTGACAGGTGCTCAATTGCTCTTAAGTGGCTCCCAGATAATTGGGGAGGTCTTTAGCTACTTGTAACTTCCCGGAATAAACAATGGAGAGAGGAGAAAACCCCCCCGCCGCCCCGCGCGGAGCGCTGAAGTGATGGAGCCCTCGTCAAAACCGCGTTAGGGCTCTTCTCCCCCGCGCGGGCCAGCGCTCGGGTGACACTGTGCCACCCTGGCAAGCCAGAGCCACCTCCCCGCTGTCACTTTGAGGAGGTGGGTGACGAAGGAGGAGACCCCGGGTGCGGCCCCGCCGGGGGAGCTGCACCAGGGCTTGGGGGATGGGGGGGTTTGTGAAGCCCCCCCGGGTTTTTTTTTTTTTTTGGAGGGTGGGTGGAGGGGATTCGGGTCCAAAGCTCGGATCCGAAAGGCAGGTTTTACACTCGTCAGGAAATGTCGCTGGTCTGAAATCGCTGGTCTTCAGTGCAGCTTGCAGGAAGCTGAGCCCGCTGTCAGGTCCTGCCTCATCCCTGGAAGTGTCCAAGGCCAGGTTGGAGCAACCTGGAAGGTGTCCCTGCCCACGGCAGGGGGCAGAAGGAGATGGGCTTTGAGGTCCCTTCCAACCCAAACCGTTCTGGGGTTCTGTGATCTTCTCTTTAAACCCAAACCCAAGACGTCGCTTCCCCGGGCTCTGAGCCATCTGCAGGCAACTGCCTTGGGAAGTTCCTTGGCTCCAAGCGAGGCTCTTCCCATCCCAAAAGGGGCTGGGAAAGGGCCTTTCCCCAAAGCTCCTCGGTGGCTCAGCAAGAAGATCTGCCCCTGGAGCTTTCCCCCTGCTTTCCTGGTGTTGGTCCAGGGAGCTGCTGGTGGGACCCTCACCCTTGTCGGGGGGGAAGAGCACAAGGGTGGGATGAGAGTTGGGCGAAATCCTCAGGCCGGGGACAGCTGGGGTCAAACGGCAATTCCCGCAAAAAGGAGCTCCCAGAAACACGTCTCCAGATCCTCACGTGGGGTGGGATTGAAGGGGATGGGAGGGGATGGAATGGGGTTGGGATGGGAGGGGATGGGATAGGATGGAACGGGATGGGATGGGGTGAGATGGGATGGAGTCGAATGGGGTGGGATGGGAT
>VXAY01003238.1:348376-375334 GCA_013399855.1 Oxyruncus cristatus | reverse complement strand
ACCAGTCTGATGTTACCCTATTCTCTGTTGCCCTCTGTACTCAACTCGTGAGCCAATTGCTCACCTACCACATAAGGTATTTATGCAGCTGTGTGCTGAAGAAAATTAACAAAGGGGAAAGAATTCTTTGCAAAAGGCTCCTTTCTGACAGTGGCATTAAGGAAACTTTTAGGTGTTGTGCGTTGCTTAAGGGAAAGTAAAAGACAGAGGAGGTTACAGGTCCGTGCGTAGCAGGGGTGTTTCAGGAAAATAGGAAAGCTATTGCTGTGCTGATTGACTGTTCAGCCTTGAGGGTGTTAGCATGCACTGAAACTTCACTCCCTCACAGAGTTACCTGAAGCAAATTTTGGCTGCTCATGTCCTCCAGAGTCAAGGTATTTCTGGAAAGTGCTATTATCATGGCCTTTCTTCTTTTCTTTTCCTTCCTTTGTTTTCCAAAAGGAGGTGAGGGCTACATGCAGTTTCTTCCACAGCCTGTTGTATCAAAAATGTATCTATTAAATGCTTACTTTCTGGAAAATGAATCTAAATCAATATCTAAGATATTTTCTGTTCTTCTGTAAATATTTTTTTCCATGTAAATTAATTTCAGACCAAGACAAATCCCAGGGCACAGAGCTTCCTACAGCTCCAAAGCACTTAGTAACAGATACATAAATGTCTTCTTAAAATGTGGTTAAATACAGCAAGATTTGCCTTGAATGAAAACGTACATGTCTTTCTTGACTTCCAGAGAAGTTATGCAAATATTCTTACTTATGTTGATGGATTCTCCATATAGTTTTCTGGATTGGATTAGACAACTTTTAAAATATCTGTTTCAGATTATGATTTTGTATTAAAATTCACATGAATGGCCCTATTATCTTCCAGTGCTCCTTGCAGCCATGACAAAACCACAATGAGAAGAATCTGTTTAGCTACAAATCTAACAAAAAACCCAGAAACACCACAAACCACCAACCCCTCCCCAAACAAAAAACAAAATGCCTGAAAACAAACAAAAACTGAACAAACCCCTGCAAAGCGAAAAAAACCCAAACACCAAAACCATGAAACACCCAAAGAAACCCACATAGGAAAAAATAGTTAATTGAGAATTTGTAAAAGACCTCTAAATTTACTGAGAAAAATATCTTGTCGTGCAGTCATTGCTAGTTAGAAAGACTTCACTTCAAACTTTACGTGGTATAGTTTATGTCTATATGTTCATCATAAGGCCCAGGCAAATGATATGTGTGGTTTCACTGAATTGAACCAAGATATTCCTGGGACTCAGCTCTTACCTGCTGCAGTAACCTTGTCCACTTGCAACATACCAAAGCACTGTGCCAGCACCCCACACTGTGGAAACACACCTCAGAGTGAATGAAGGAAGGGGAATCCCAGTTACATACTCAACAGCTATCTGAAAGGTGAAACTTGATGAATCCAGAGCTTCTCACAGAACCTCATTTTGAGCAGACTGCATAATGAAGTGCTAAACCCACTGTGTGTTCCTGTGTTCATTCTGTATCTCTTAAGGTCTGCGTTTGGCTCTGTGCGGGTTCTCACCACTGCCAAAGGCTTCCCTGCAGAGCATTCAGTTTTACAAATAACACTGGAAGCATCCAAACATGAATTCCTGGAAAAGCAACAGGCAGCATTCAAGCACTTTCTATAGCCAGGGCACAGATTTTGCCTGCTACTGAAGCACGTGCCATCTCATCTTCACTCTTACTGTTACACTCAGATGCTGGCACATGCTACCATCACATCTTCAGTTTGCTGTGTTCACATGCAAAGGACTGCTTGGGACACAGTAGGAGCAAGTCTCATCAAAAGTAAGAGTTAGTCATTCCTCTCCTTTACCATACCCGTTATCTCCCTATTTTTATTTTTAATGTAGTTGTGTTGGTTCTTTTTCAAAAATACAAGTGCTGTACAATGTGTAATAATTTTATCCAGGGAAAAACAGCCAAAACCACACACAGGTAGAAAGTTACAGTAGCTTAGAAGGTGCAAATACAATTTACGGTCAGTTAAAATCAGGTCAGAAGCAGATAGTGGAAATCCCTTTTCTACTGTTTGGTGTGACTGCTATGGATATACACATGACAGAATAGCTACTGCAATGGTATCTATCTACACCTTGAATAAAACAACAGACACTCTGCATAAGAGAACACATCTTTTCTCAAGGTGAACAGGCTTTTTCCCTGTGTGCTAACGGATGTAGCTGATTAAATCTTACTGCAGTCTTTGTACACAAGCCATTTATGCCACAACTATGGATGACTAATCATGAAAATATTCAGAGTCCACTTTACAGGCAAAGAAAAGGAAGATGATTTGTTCATTGTCTGCAAGAAGATAGTGGAATACCTGTGAAGACGAACGTGCTTTTTAATTCCTGTTCAATCCTGTAATCACAAAGCTATTTTTTCCAAATAGAAATTCTTAGGGAATGCAGAGGGTTATAAATTTTTGTATCAACCTTGTGTTAGATCCCTCTATAGATCACAGCAGCACAGGCCGTGGCACTTCCCTTGAATTCAGAAGCTTTGTTTTCTACCACTCTGTTTGAAAGGGTTTGTGCATGCTGTGTGTATACTCCTTCCCAAGTAATGTTATGTTTTCCTGGGCAATCTGTTAGTGGTGCTTGCCAAATGACTAAGTTGTTGTGTATTTTAGGGAAAATGGGATTGATAGGAAGATACAGGGAAAAAAGTTTAAGAAGATTTTTTTCATTTATATTGTGACATCTCGGCTGGCTAGGGAGAGCTTTCTGACAGAAAATGGTATTTCACTTGGTAATATTACCAAGTATTACTTGTTGAAAATGTGATCAAAAACCATATGTGGTGACTTTGATATGCTCTTGGAAGGGCAGCACAGCTTTCCTTATGATGGAAAGACTTCAGCAAAATTTATTGAGAAAACTGAGGTAATAACTGGATCAAGAAGTCAGTAATTGCAGTATAAGAGAAGAACTCAAGTGCACCTCAGCTGGTTGTAGTGCAATAGCATATTTGTTCAAGTAAAAGGGCAAATGGGGTTTGGTAAGAAAGTGTCAGTCCCTGAGGGATAGAAGGCAGCAGATACTGTTGTAGTGGGATCAGTGTTAAGAAGAATTACTGCAAAGGTAGGAGGGTTATAAAAATAAATCTAAAATGTAGGAGTGGAAACGGAGAATAAAGTATGTTTCAGAATCTCTTTTACACAGATTGGGGAAGAAGAGGAAAGAGTAAAGGAAACTTTAAACTATTATGAGAAGCTAGGGACAAACAAAGGGGGCGGGGGAGGAGGGGGGAATGTAGTATCGATAGGAGGATTCTCTGCACTGAAAGACAGCCCATCCTCTTGCAATGTTACCACGACAAATTCTGCTCTGAGTGCAACTGATGTAAAGCCTGACTAATTCCATCTGTCACTTAGACTAGTGAAAATCTAAAAGAACTTGCAGAAAACGCTAGAATTATTTTGAATGTACTTTGATATATCTAAAAAGTAGGATTTTACCCTATCTTATATTTGGCAAGCTCTTTTATCTTCCATTTTAGGACAGTAATTTATTTACTCCATTCATTTTGGTTTTGCTTTCCCTTTTTCCTCACTTTTTCTGTTTTGCAGTGGCAGCTTAAGAAACCAGGTTCCTCCCCCATGTAGACTCTCTCTTTAAAGTGTCACGTGGCACTTTTCTAAGACCCTGATAGCTGCTGTTTATGTTGATATGATCCACTCTATAATAGGATCTTAATATAAGTGTGCCCTTATGTTATGCTTCAAATCACACAGGTTTCAATTCACACTCCCCAAAAAGCAAAAATGAGATTAGCATCTAAATTGAAATCGATGCTAAAGAAATCTGTGGAAAGAAGAAGTCTAAAAAAAAATCTGAGTATCAGTTTTAGGTTCCTTTTTACTCTGTATCTTGGTCATTGCTCAGCAAATAAGCTTTCAGTAATAAGCACTAAACTGTATCTGGTCTTGCACAGGTGTGCTGAGAGATGAAAAAGGAAGAAATTTCACCCCACTAAGTTAAAGCCATTATGAACACGTAGAACCATCAAGGAAGCCTCAGCTCAGCCTAAGAGAGGATGCAAGAGCTCCAACTGCTCCATCTTTCCCTAACCGGAAGTGCGGGTAAAGCATATTCCCCAGTCAATAGCAGTCGCCCTCACCCTCCCTCCACTCCACACCAGCCAGTTCTTACAGCTTTGGGAACAACTTGTACATTCAGACAGGTTTTCTTTTGAGACCCCACTGCCCTGGGAGTCTGGCATAGAGATGGCAAACAGTTTGAATAAAGGGAAAATCTTTTAAGACATTGTTGTTATTTCCTTAGTTTACTGCTAGTTCTCATGTAAAACAGTGTTCAGAGTAAAACAAAAGGAAAAAACATGAACTGATTCATTTTTGCCCCCACCAAAATTCACAGTATGGTTTCCAAGCTTGCTTTGCACATATTCATTGATGATAAGTAAGGAGATCTAAGTGATGCATGGCCCCTCAATTCTCATTACCTTCAGTGTGCAGGGAAGATCTCAGGAGGTTTGCCACAAACTTCCAGTGACAGTAGATTTCTCTCTAATGAGCTCCTAAGCTGGTGCCTCTCACCACCTGCAAGTGAAGGAGTCAGAATCTGTGTGAGAAATCCTAACCAAATGGAATGACCGAAAAGGAACTGAAAATAAGAGTTGATGAAAGAAACGGAGAATGGGCTTAGGAAGTGTAATGTCATCACTTTTTTTCACTATTTTGAGCAAGGATTGGTGGAAATTTAAGCATTGCATAGTAATCATTCTGACACTAATGGAAGTATTTTAAATGCACTCATATCTTTCTGAGGAATAGTGTATGGTACTTGAAAGAAGGCTTGGCATGATGAGGAGGAAGAGAAGACACAAACTGCTGTGGAGAGTATTTCTAATCCCTCATGTATTTCTAAGCAAGAAGCAACTCAAGCACTTCAAGCAGCTATTGCTTTTTTCCCTCATGACAAATACTTACCTGTTGTGTTACTGGTGGGGGGGAAGAGGTGTTTATGGGACATTGATCTTCACAGCAGTGCAGCAAAACCCAAGCATTGTGTGAAGGAAAAGTGTCTTGATATCTTTTTATTCTACATACACAGAAAACAACTACAAAACCCCTCTTAAATTCTCCATATACATTGATTCAACTACTCGCTCCACCTAGTCCTATCATCACTTAGCCAAATTCACACTAATTTCAGCAGGGTTTTACTGAACAAAAATAAATTAAGTAAAATCATCAGGATTTGGCCCAGAATGGTGTGACGCTTGGGGATGGTCCAGAGCAGGGCCAGGGGTTGTACTCAATGAGTGGGTTTCTTCCAACTCAGCATATTGTGTGATTCTGTTAAATCTGTTGTTATCAGGTTTAGTTACTGTTATCAGTTAAACCAGCACGCTAACTTAGACAATCTAGGGAACCTGGTCCCACCCTGCCCATTTAAAGCATCAAGATAGACTTTTGCAGCCAGGTCACAATGAGTTTGGAGTTTGAATTCCCATGAGCAGCAACTAGCGCGGGAGCAAGTGCTATTTTCATTTCACTTACGATGGAGTAAATTTCCATAAATCTGTTCATTTATAAGACTTCAAGATCCCATAACTCTATATGAAATCATAGAAATTGCACTAGCAGAAATTGAAAATGGACATTTATAATGACTTACAAATTTTCTGGGTCAGCAATAAAATAAATTAAAATGTGTCTCAAAAATCTAAGGAGTTACGCACTGTATTTTCAGTCAATAAAGATAATGACAGTGTTCAAAGCTGTATTACAGCTGGTTTTATAGCCAAACTTCCCCATCAGAGACGTGAGACTGACTGAACTGCATGTTTAGACTTCTGCCCAAGAATTACTATGCTAGGCAGAACACCACAAAAAAAACTGGGAAAATTCAGATAGAAATGCATCTCCTTAGAGTTTTGTCAGGTACTTTCCATGTTAGTACTGAGATGAGAGTTCCTTATCCTGTCCTTACTTTCTTAATTCCCTTTGCAATAGCCATCATATTCATGTGCATATACACACTTAGCATAGGCAGAGTGTAAAATCTTCTGTATTTTATCTACTTGCATTTATTCAGCTGGTGTTTTGGTTGAAGCACTTATAGTAGTTCTTATTTAACAGAGTGAAATAAAGAAAAAGAAAATGGATTTCTCACCTGATCCACAAACCTTTAAACCTGAATATTGAGTAAAAATCTTGCCCTTTGTTAAAAATGTTAGTATGTCAAATACATAAACTCCAAACTATCTTTTTTCTCTCTATGTTTCATTCTTGTCTCTTTATTCTTCCTCTTGTCCAAGTTACTCTGAATCAGAAGCATTTTACCACATTCTAGGTATAGATTTACCTGAACAGCCCACCTATCCAACTTTCAACTAAGACACAATATCAAGCTCATGTTGTCATATTGCCATGCAGAAAGTCTGCACCTTTCTTAAAGCAAGATAACAGTAGTAGCAGATGAACTACTACCAGATTTCCTAAAATATCTATAGAACTTATTTTAGCTACCCCTCTAAAACCAAATTTGCTTAATTTGCTTAAAAATAATAACTATTGCTTCTGTCATCTAACACTTTTAGGACGTTACCTAAAATAACATTAACAAAAAAGATGGATATGTATTTTAAGACTCACTGACAGTTTCAAAGAAGTAAAACAATATGCAGAAAAACTTATTAAAATAAAGAATTACTTGGAAAATATAATGTCTGCATGCATCAAAAATATGAGAAATGCTATGTAGTCTGAAGAATTAAATCAATTTAGGAGTTTAAGAGGTCAGCTACCTTAGTCAAATATATCTACAAGATATCTAGCATGGAAAAGCTATGGAAGAGAAAAATATTTGTACAGAAAGCTTAAGAAAAAAAAAGGTGGGCAAAAAAATATCTGAACAGCTTATTCTGCTTGTCTCAGAATGTGAATCATATGACTAAATGGAGATGTTTAATCTGAGTTAGTCACTGTGGCTTTCCTGTCTAATCTATGACAATCTAATCAAACTAGCCAGTTGTGTCCTGGACATGATTAATTTCTTCTGAAAGTAGATGTCTAAAATAAGCCAGATCAATCAAACCTGAAAAGTGCCCATGAAGGCACTTCTAAGTGACGAAAACTTCAGTGATTGAAAAGGGAGTTTAGGAGAGTGGCTCAGACAAGTATATCTACACTGTAGACATATACAGCTTGATGAGATGAATCCTGTACTTGGGCTCTGCAATTCAACAGCAACTGGCAGCTTAACTGTGGATCACTGTGTCAGATTGTGTCAGTGGAAAGCAGACACTAGAATGGAAAATCAAATTATTCTTTCTTAAATGTAAGAAACAAAGAAAAATTACCACATTACTAATTTCTTACTCAACAGTTTTGAAATTACATCATTAATTTTATAAACAATGTCATACTAATATTTAGAAAAGTGCTATGTCAATATTCCTAGAATATTGAGATGCAGTCACTTTAATTACTTTGTTGTGCAATGCTTATGAGTTAAAGCAACTCAGATAAATCCTCATGTTTTCCAGTTCTGGAATCATCCATCTTTGAAGCCTGGACTTCTGTTAAATTAGGAAGGTATCTGGTGGGATAGGCAGAAGAGTGGGGGAAAATTATTATGAGGAAGACCAAAAATTCAAATGAGCATTTGCCTCTAGGCAGTCCAAACCCTAAAAATTAGAGTTCAAAGCTCAAAAGATCCGAGGGTTTAAAGAGAATGTTTAGAAGACTGGGTGAATTTTACACAGACAATTTAATGAAGCAGCATGGAAATAAACAGTGAGCTAGAGAACCGATGGGTGAACTATGACTCTTACCCATATCTAAAGTAAGAAGGGAAAACTAAATCATACACTGAAAAAGTTTTCAAACACTCTTAGAGGGCATAACTCTGCTTTGGAATTTATAGTGTACCTTCACAGTAAATTATAGTATCTGGAGTCCACCTCACAGTAAAGATTCTTTAAAGCTAGCCCACACAGTAGAGCTAATGCGGCCTTAGCTCTACAGGAGTCTGAAATGCAAAAAACCAGCGCCATTGCTTGGAACCTGTGAGCAACCGGACTTTCTAAATTGCCTTATACCATTGCTATTATAATGAGCTATGGAAAGAAGCCAGGAGAGTGAAGATAAAGGTTGAAGGGGGTGGCTATAGCCCAGAAACTGTTAACTTTGTGGAGGCTAGGGTGGAGACAACTCTCTGGGTGCCTTATGTTTCGCTGGGTGTGTGATGCTCATCTGAAGGAGACCAATTGCACTCTCTGGGTGTGTGATGTTTATCTCCTATGGGCCAGGCTGTATCAAAGGAGGCCTCCCTATGCACACGCCCATCACTACCTGGAGAATGCCTCGTTTTTAGCAGGGGTGCCTCCAAAGCCTCCCTTTCCTCCAAGCCTAAATGACTTTGCAAAAACCAGTGCCTTCAGTTTCTGCAAAAACACCAAGACTGTGCAAAAAACCACTCCCCCCCAACCCCTGGGGAGGCACCAGGAGGGTTTCTGAGGGTATACAAAGCCATCATATTTTATGTCTCCACTCCCCAGTGGACCAAAACACCAGCAACAACAACAACCATGTTCCCCGGAGACCTTTGAGGGGTGACTATAAACTTTTGTTCTTTTCTCTTTCTCCTTTCCCTTATACATTTCACTGGGTGCTCTTCCTCTCTTTCTTTCTCTCTTTCTTTCTCTCTTTCCCCCTTACACATTTTCTTGGGTGATATCTTTTATGCTTTTACGTTGCTATATTACAACGAAAATGGCTAAAAAGCTGTTTCCCTTTGCAATACCTTTATGCTTCTATATTGCCGTATTGCTGTAGATAATCACAACCAAAATGGCTACATGCCTGTTTTCCTTTACAACTAAATTGTTCTGAAGTAAATCCTATCTGTGTATCTATCTATCTAGATATCTATCTATCTAGATATCTGCAAACACTAAAAATGTAGTATTGATTTGCTTTAATTCACTCTAAGGGATTTATTAGCCCAAACCAAAAGTTACTCCTGTCTTGTTGGGCAGATCCTAACGGAACCATGTGAGAATCACATTGAAGGCTCATATATCTTCATGCTATAAGGTAACTCCCAGTGGTGGCAAACCCACAGAAACCAGTTATATGACTGCAGTTTGCTTTTAGGGTTTTTTGTTATCGTTAGATCAGGAGTCAGAGTGAGTTGGAAATTGCTATCCTACTCTAGATCCAGATAATCTCAAAATTTAAATACCAGCACCACCCTAACAGTTCCTCCCATGATAGTTTCATCAGCTTATATCATGTAGTGCTTTTACTTTTTATATTTTGGTACAGTTTCTCTGTAAATCTCCAGGGGAAAAACACAGTGGCAAAAGCAAGCAGATTATCTTACTGACATTTAGGGTATGGAAACTCTGAGTCTTTTGTGAATGTTCAAGGATGTAGTTAGTCCCTGCAAGCTTCCCATATCTGGTAGTGGCATAGGGAAAGCTCTGGGGATCTCTGCGAAAATGAAAGGAACTAAGTGACCCATGGAAAATTAGGCAACATGAGTAGAAAACAAAAAGGTTA
This sequence comes from Oxyruncus cristatus, assembly GCA_013399855.1. NCBI lineage: Eukaryota > Metazoa > Chordata > Aves > Passeriformes > Cotingidae > Oxyruncus > Oxyruncus cristatus. The sequence continues at coordinate 365,758 of VXAY01003238.1, read as the reverse complement.
GAATGTTTATTTAAAAGTTGAGCTTCACTGAGGTATTGTGAACCTACAGGGTGTATCAGCTTGTTCAGACATAAGATATGTGTCACTTCCTATTAGGCCATCAGTAGTGAATTACACAAACTGCTCAGAAAAATATATCCTCCTAGTTATGAATTTTCTACTGCTATGTGTTCAGCAGGCCCTTTATATTTTACTTAAAAAGAAACAGAAAGAAAAATATATACATATGTGTACATATTTATGGATATTGATATGTATCTATATGTGTGCATGTATTTCTTCCTATCTGTGGAAGCAGACTATAACTTATTTTTATATCAAACATCATTTCTTCTCTATAAGTAAGAAAAGAAATATCATTTCTTCTAAAGAAGAGCCTTGTATTTGCCTAGTGAGATTTGTAATTATCCTGTTGGAAAAGTTAGTGTCAACAACTATTTCATTGAAGTTAATAATCAGTTTCCAAGTGGGGAAGTAAGCAAAGAAAATTACTTACAGATAGGATATTTTCATTATACATTCAAAGGTTCCCTGAAACCTGGAGATTTTTTTAAAAAAGTCATACTGCACCAGGACATAAGTTGCTAAACTAAAAATTAATATCACTGAGGGATGTTTTTAGTTGTGAGAACATGTGTACTACTTGCTAATATATTTAGAAATATGACATTTTACTTCAATTATACACAGACTTTTTAACAACTTGAAAGTTGGGAGCATTGCCAGACAGAATCAATTTCTTTATGAGAATTAACCTTTGGTGACTTATATTTTCTGATTATTAAAGTTGTTTTAAATACATAGCTGAACGAGAATGGTGAGATTCCCAATTCTGATGATAATCACCTTAGTTTTTCATTGATGGATAAAAACTGTGATTAAAAAAAATGCTTTGGGTCTTCAGTGCCAATCATGCTTGAAATCAATGTGCAGGAATCCTTACAGTGGACCTTGGAAGATCTAGCATGTTTCCCTCTCAGATCAAATTACAAGAGATGAGAAAAACACACAGGTGAATTGGGTCTCTTGACTAATACCCTTCACCCAGGCTCATGATATTCTTTTGGGGCTTTAGAGATGGCTCAATAGCTTAGCATGCGTGGAAGCCATAGATTAGCATCCAACCCTGTCAGAAAAATGGAAGACAATTACCATACCTTCAAAGACCAAGAATGTTTTTACCTTGCCTTGACTTTCTTTTAAGTGCAGTTAAATCTAGGCAACATGATCTGTATAAGAGAGTATCTCCATGGAGGATCTTAGGTGAAATACGTGTAGGAAAGCATAGGCCCTAGAATGCTAGGGAAGATTTTTGAATAGGTTATCAACACTGCTACTCACCAAAACTAACCAAACTACTTAAACACCTCTTGGTTTTTTTTTCCTGAACTTTTGTCTTGCTCCAGTATGGTATGAGGCTTGTGTTCACATTTAGCTGGCAGAGCTGCATGTCCCCTGCAATCTTCTACTTTCAACAGCTGCAGATAAGCACAATATAAACATAACTTTATTAAAAATAAATCAGAGTCATTATAGGAGTCCCTTGCAGCATGTCTGACCTGCATGAGTATGGGCAGAGAGAGGTCAAGATGAGGAATACCACAAACATGCAGGATTTCACAATAAAATAAACACTTGGAATGAGAGTTCCTGATTCTTCTTGTCTCTGGAAAAATAGAGAAGAAGGCAGATACAGTGAAACAAGGAAAAAGAAAACCGAGAAGCTGTTATGACAAAAATACCTGTGAAAGAGAGATTCTTTAGGAAGAAACCTGTGTACTGTCCATGGAAGAAACTCAAGCGCTGAAAAATACCAAGCAGAACTGCCCATTGGCACTCAGAGTCAGAGAGCTTTACAAGCATTTTTTAATGAGGATAAGCTGTTGAACTTAGATGATCACTTTAAAGTACGATGAGAGAAGGATAAACTCAAGAGTAGTCTCTTGACTCTTTTGAAACCAATGCAAGATCTGCAATTGACTTTGTGTCACTAGAACTTCCTTGTAGCTGTTAGAGAGTGAACCTGGGGCTACCGTATTAGTCTCATGGGTTTTACTCAGAAGCAAAAGGATTTAAGACTGAGAGAACTAGATCTCTACTTGTGCTAATTTACAACCCAAAATAGATTTGTATTTCCTTGCTGACATTTACAATTGCTTTTCTGGCTATTTTCTGTACATATAGGATTCCATTTCTGTTCTTTCCTGCTGCTGGCTCTGCTGTAATGCCCTTTTGCCTGGAGGGTGGAAGAGGAACAGATGGCATGCAGCTAGGCAATTAGACAACATAGTGAAAGCAGTAAACTTCCACATTTAACTTCTCAGGCTATCTCCTCAAGTCATCCCCTTGTGTCTACCATACAAATTTAATGATTGTAAAATTATTTCCATCTATCTATCTGCAGTCTTAATTGATATTAAAGTGACCAAAGCAATTTTGATTGACATTTGCTGAGGCTCATGAACTAGTTAATTCTGATCATTCATAATTGCCCATACTGCTACAAGCATTATGTACCTCAGCCAGCAAAACAGGCCATTCACCAGCTCCCAAATGTGAACTACTAAATGCTCAGGCCTCAGAAGCCTGGGAAGCTAGTTACAAAGCAGTATGGGCAAAACTCAAAAGAGAGAAATGAAAGGGAGAGGAATTAACAAGAACAAATACAGTGTTCAAAAGAAAAAGAATCAAGCTATTTGCATTGTAAATGAAACATTCTCAGAAACCTCACTGCAGCTACATTGGAGCTTGATAACATTCTCTTCACCAAAAAGAAATAAAGGAAAGATGTTGATTTTCTGAAGTAAATGTGTTAGTGTCAGAGAGCAGATTGAAGAAATTATAAAACTAGCGTAAATAATTTTAAGTGTGTAACTGCATACAACTTCAATTTAAATGACCTGGTAATTTGGCAGAAACCCAAGAAATCAGTCTGAATTTATGTTGTGTGTTTTCAAAATGCAGCCAACATCCAGTATATAGAGACATGTTTGGAAGTAATTCCCCTTACATTGGAAAAGACCATTAGGCTGTTCCGTTTTTAAAGGGCAGAATTACTATCTGCAGCAAGGTATTTGCTAATCCTGAAGAGTTTTAGGCTTAATCTTAGTTTTCCAGCTGGTTCAGAAGAATGTAATACACTGCCTTGTAAAGGTGTGTAAAATAGATATCCAGCTGTAAACAACTCCGGTTTTATTTTGTACTTCTTGCCTTTTAAAAATTTAATTAAAGGATGTCTGCAATTCATAGGGATATCAGAATTTTTTTTTCTTTTTATTTCTTTTTACAGTGGTGAGGCTCAAATTCACACAAGCTGCACATGTTAATGTTGTACTCTGAAATGATACAGGCAAATGCCAAGTATTATATCTGAGTTTGTACTGTAGGCTCTATTGACAGATCTTTCAGCCTTTGAGAGACTCATTCCTTCACATGTTCAACCTCTGCATTCTGTATGACATTTAATAGCTGAAACCAGGTGGGCTTACAACACAAAATCCTAGATATGTTGTGTTCTCAGGAATTCAGAAGCTGCAGGGGATTTCTGAGCCTTTCATTGGTGTGGCTGTGAAATGGAGGCATTCAGCCTGCTCCAAGAGAACAAGAGTTTAGTCAGCTGTGGGCCCATTAGCCACATCTGTTATTCCCTCTTGCAGTCACAGAGCCTTTTTTAGCCGCTAAAGCTTTTCTCAGAGACTTAAAGGTCAGAAAGGACACAAGGTCGGTCTCACGTGACCTCCTGTAACACGAGATTTTTCCCAAAGGTATATCTTCCAGAGAGCTAGCCCAAGTAGAATCCATGTGGGTGTGCATTTACCACCTCAGTAGTCAGGTACTTACTTACCCTGACCATTAAGAAGCAGAAAGTCCCTTCCTAAATCATTTCTTTTGAGTACTCTGAAGACGCATTAGATTTCCTGTATTCTATTAGTTTTCCTGTATTTCATTTTCCTATGTACATTTCCAGAGGTATTTCTTCATAGCTAGCTATATGAAAAAGGTAGTTAGAACACACACATTTAGTCAGGAGGTTCAGATGTTCGTTTGTAACCAAAGCACAAATATGTAAGAGTAGAAGACGGGGTTGGAGATTAGAGATCCATATCAGGAAAATCTGGAAACAAGCACAATCCTACTTGTATGTGTATGAGGAGTATAAGTTTGTCTTACCTGCTACTCCAGTTTTCCTGGATTAGACTGTTTTTAAAAAGTGTTGGCCTGGTTTCAGACAGATTCTGACCCTGTACTCAAAAATAATTAAGCATAACAAGAACACCTAGAAAACCGGAGGTGTTGCCAGGGGAATGGTGACTAAGAGAATAATATCAAATACATGGGTGTTCGGCAGTGCTTTGGGAGCAAAGATTGCAATTTGGATGTCCTATCTGATTGTTGTGTTTAACACAAAACATTGTGAAGTAGTAACAGAAATAAAGATGTCTCAGTGAGAGACCAACCTTCTCACCACTGAAAGAAAATAGTTTACAGCTACCAGGGAGGGAATAAAAATAGGCACAGACCAGCCTTCTCCTTCTCGTGATCTAGGGAACAATGATTCTTTTCTTTCCATTAGCAATTGTGCTTGGACCAAGCTCAAGGTTATAAAATAATGAGCATTACAGGAACAAATACTATAAGTTGCCTTCCCTCCCACCCATGTATAAATTTAAACCAAAAAATAATAAAACAAACAGGAAGCTGGTGTTTTAAGGTGCCAGTTCCAAAGTCCTTATAAATTAAAACTTTCTATTCTTTTTTTCTTTGGGTTATTGTTAATTTTTGTTTTGTGTATTTTTCAGTTACATATTCTTGTTAGCAGACCAAGAAAAAACAAAAACTACAACAAGCAGCAACTGACAACACACCTGGAGTTGCAAAGACTTTTGTGTTTCAAGTTCTTTCGTTTTTCTTTCCTCCTCAGTGTCTACATGGAATGGATGATGTGGCAAACAAAGCAAAGCAAACCAAAAAACTTGAAGAGACAGCAAGAGAAAAAAAAAAGATTCTAAGAGCTCGGTACATGGTCATCATATCCAAAGCGCCATTATCACAACCGGATTGCAGCAGGGTCTGTTCCTTGGAATTCAAAATACAGACATAAAAAGTTTAGGAATCTTGGAAAAGCATCAAAACACATCTTGTCCAATCTAATGGCTAGCAAGTCCAAATACATAAGGTTGAAATAATGGATGAAAAAAATATATTGTCATATTTATGAATAAATAGGGAAAAGGGTAATGGGGGAAGAGTTTTCAGAATGGCTAAATGGTGATTGGATTCCTAATTGCTGTTCACAAAAAGTCCTCCCATAGTGGTTTGTCTGGTTTGTTCCTTCATATGTGTAGTTACATGACCATCAGATCTGGAAGAAAAACTGGCTCAGATGTACCTGCCAAAAGGGGGATTATTGTTAAGTAGGATCACTTTTTTCTTTTTCTGTTAATATTGTAGTTTAACAAGCAAATGCATTGGCTTGGCTGATGAACTAATAAGTTTCATCTATGGTACAAAAAAGTAATGGAAGGAATTTTTATGGCCAATTTTTCTGGAGAAAACTAAGAATGCATTATGTAACTTCATGGCAAGTCTCTCAACCTTGAAATCATCCATGCATCATTCTGATGTTTTCTGGTTTATCTGCTGTAAGTTTCACCAAGAGAAATCCAATCATTTAGGAATGAATTGTTTAAAAAAAAAGGAAAAAAATCAGCAATCATCTCATATTGTGTGTCAGCCTTTGCTCAGCCAGGGCTATGCAGAACTGGAGTCTGAAGAGTCCCAAGCAAGCCAAGTTGTATGATTAAGTCTTGATGTGTATGTGAGATAATGATAACAGTAGAAGAGCATAGAGAGTAATGACAAAAAGGGGCTGTATTTGAAACCCATCTAGCTGACATGGCACCTTGTTGCAATGTGAGTCTATTTTAGGTGAAACCTTTTTCGTGGTAGGTAACAGACAGATACTGAAAACCTGTTGGCTGCTGTCATGACATCTTTTCCTAAAATTCCTGACTTTTCAAAATTTTGTCTGTCATTTACATTCCTGCATCACACTTATTCAGCAAGAGAAAATACCTACTTCTAGTCTCAGGAAAGTAAACATCTTCTTCACTCAGTAAATGAAGGTACGTTTACCTCCCTTTTAATTGCATGCATATTGTTTGGTATTGCATCACTTGCATGTGAAATTATAAAAAGTATATTTTCATGTCCCTACTTATCCCCACATCACTTGAGATAAATAAATCCTTTCTGATTCATCCTGAAAGATAGCTTGATTCTGCTTGGGTTAACTGATTTTGCTAACACTTAAAAGCATCTCAAGTGAAGATATGCAGGTATTTTTGATTCTTGAGACTCAAAAAATAGTAACATTTTTCTGTGGATATAGTAATAAACAAACACTAGTAAGTATGATACAACTTATTTGGACATAGCTGGCTGTGAAAGCCTTACAAATCATTGTGAAGTGAGGGTGTCCATAAATTAGAATTCCCTGTGGACCAAAGTATTGCATTACATTTTACTACATAGAGTACTTATTAGGCACATATGTAGATACCATATGTTGTGAAGAGGATTAAATTATATTATTTCCCCATTTACAAAATGTGTTTGCTATGGCTGGTTCATTTTCATTCTACTGAAAATGTGTCATACAGAAACTTTAAAAACATTTTTATGTTATTTCAGACACTGTCTATTTAACCTAAAATGGTGCTGTAGTTTGAAATAATGAGACAACAATGCATCGAAGTTATCTGTAATGCAAACTGAAAAATAAATTTTGAATACATAGATTAAAAAACAATTTCCAGGTCAAAGAACATTAAAAAGGCATAAAAATATGTGTCATATGTGATTGATATCCTTCCTCCTAACCCTTCGTGGCATAGCATCCAACCCCAGTTTTCCTATTAACAATGCATTGACTGTAACTAGCCCTGCTAGCACCATGCTATCCTCCAGCTAAACGAGTGACTGTAACACACAGTGTTTCCCTTGTGAGCACCTTCCTTCCTTACTGTGTCACTGGTCACTACAAAAGCTTTGGGAAAGCTTTCAGAAGGTATCACAACCTTTTGGTGTGCTAGCTAATAAAGAACACACACATGCACGTGTATATACGCATGTATACGCCACACTGCATACATATCTATGCATATGTAAGTATCCATAGATACAGAATATCTCTATTTATTGATAGATTGATCAGTACATCAAGCAGTAGTTTCTGTCTGTAGTGAAATAAATCAGTACATTGCACTCAGAAAGCCTAAATTTAAATTTCTAATTGGCTTAGAAATTCTCAGAAGATTTTTTCTGCTACCTCGGCATTTTCACTGCATCAGACATGGAAAGGTAAACAAGAGGTTGCTGATATGCCCTAAAAGATGGAAGTAGGGTCCTCCTAGAAGGTAAAATTTATCTTTGCTCTACCAGGAAAAGATAAATAAAGTGAACACTCTTCAAAAAGATGTTAAACAACATAGGAAAATGTAGACAATAGGCTATGACTTTTTGATTTTCTGATTTGCATTATCAGTTTCACAACATAGTTATTCATTTTTAGAATTTGGGTGTGGGTGTGTACACATGTGTCTTCCCCAACTCACCACTAGGTAGATGCATTTAAAGCCAAAAGATTCCATCTGCCTTTGAAATATTAAAGATATATTTTCAGTGTAAAAGCAAGGTACAGAACATCTAGAAAACACTAGCATATCTTTTACATTGCTGGAATGTATTGTTAATTTTGGGGTAATTCAGAAAGGTTCCCATGGGTTTGGTCACAGTTATACAATCCAAGATGCAATTTATACTGACCCTGATGTGTTTAACTTTGATCTTGCTCCTCTCCTCCCCCTTAGCCTGCTGCCAGTTGTCTCTGGAAGAGGATTTAAACACAGCATCTGAAGCGTGCACACTAGAAGAGAACTAGATCTTCCTTAGCAGCTTCAAATTTATTGGAGTGCTCTTTGTTCTTCCCTTTGTGACTTCTCCAAGTCACACTGCGATACACAAAGTAAAAAGGGAAGTTGTATTCCCTAGCTCCCGTATTTTTAGTTGTGTTTTTACCTTCATTCAGATGCATTTGTTTTTGTGTTTTGGGAGAAAGGTGAAAATGTGTCCACCACCTATTTTCACTTCAGAACCTTTTTCCTTCATGTGACTATTTTCTTCAACTGCATGGGTCTTAAGAAGGCTAAATTCTGAATTTCCCATTACCCCTCTATTTATTCAAACATCCACATCAAGCTGTTTAAAACAGAGTATGAACAGGACTTCCTATAAAAGCGGGACCTTTTTTAGGCCTATCTGTGATATGTTGCTATATGACTATCAAATAAAAATTTCCAACACTTACTGTGCTTCTACAAGCACCTTGGCTGTCAGAGTTGTCTGTGCACAAGAGCTTTATACATTGTGAATTGTGATTTGGATGTACTTAGTTCTTTGTGGAAGTTTATGAAACATTTTTCCACAGGCTGCCAGTCAGAAAGAAATGTCATTATTTTTAAAAATATAAAAATGCTAATTACTAACAAAAATATGAAAGGAAGAGAGAAAGTGCTTAATTGCAATAATTGAACGTACAGTTAGATATTGTCGAAAGGCTGAATGGCCTTCTTTTGCCTGTTGATCCATTGACTTATTGGTATTAACTTACTGCTGCCAAGTTGACTTGCAGAATGCTAATGTTGCCTCTCCTGCTGCTCTCTCCATCTGTTTACTGCCCAGTGTTGCCCTTTTGTTTCATAACCTCCACTTTATTAAATGTTATCGTACTGGGTTTTGTATGACTGAACCGTACTGTAAATGCTCACTTGTTTTCCACAGCTTGTTTGGTTCAGTACAGCTTTGCTTTTGGGGTTATTCTAATAGATTTTAAAGCTGTCTAGAATACAAAATATGGAGGATGCTGTATGCATATGTGTGTATACCGTGCTTTGAAGAGTGGGGAAAAAAGGAAGAAGGAAGGAAGGAAGAAAGGAATGGAGGGAGAGAGAAAGGAAAGGAGGAAAGGAGGGAGGAAAGGAGGGAGGGAGTGTGAGACACTGGATTCAAATCTCACTGGATTATTTAGTTTTATGGGTCAGAACCAACTCATGTGTGTGGGGGGAAGGGGCTAGGCCTGCAGCCTCATGGCAGCCATGGAAGCTACATGACAGGGTGCACAGAGCTCGCATGGAGCAGCTGTCAGACAAAAGGGCTGCCTAGGAGCCCACCCACAGCACCCTCTGGAACCCCTAACTCACCTTCTGATGGGCTACACCACCCCTCGCTCCCACCTGGGAGGCACTGAGTGGTCAGTGCTGGACGTCCTGCCTGGGAGGAGCGGCCACAGAGGGCCAGACCACATAAATACAGGAGCGCATGGGCTGCATCTTCTCTTTTCTCTCAGGACCTCCTATCGCCATGAGGAACCAGTCTTCCAGAGGATTCTTTGGTGGTAGCTATTTTTCCTCTTTAAATCTTTTCTTAATCTCTTTTCTCTCTCTATCTTTACTCCTTTTCCTTCTCTTAATCTCCTTCTTTCTTTCTTCTTTGCTTAATCTCTTTTACATAGTTTAAAACTGATGGGTTGTATTTTACTAAATTGTATGGGTTAGCATGTGATGGGTACTTTGGGGAAGTGCTTTGTCTGGGTTGTATGTTGCTGCTTTTAACTTTTGCCAAAATGCTTATTTTCTCACTAAATTAAAAGAAGTCTCTTCGGAAACATAGACAACATTCTCTCTTTATGCTATCTTGAGGTATTAAAGAACTAAAGGCTCTGCAAAAGTTCGGTAGGCAAACTCTTAGAGTCTTAAATATAAGTAAAACATGTGGGCAAGCACATGGCTTGAACCCAGGGTCTTACAGGAAGGAAAAAAGGAATGGTACAAGAAAGGAAGGAGGGAGGTAAAGACTGAAGGAAGAAAAGTCAGAAGGAGGAAGGGAAGATGATTAAACAGTTTGACAATCAAAAAAATCAGACCAAACATGAAACCTTTTGCTTACATTCAAAAGCAGTTACCTAAAATCTCAGTCACTGCAATCATTTGAAGAGATTGATATACATTGTAGTATTTCCTTGAGGCCCACAAATCCATGCTGTTTCACACTGAGAGGCAAATTCATCCTATATCTGAGGGCATCTTCTGTATCTTTAAAAGTACTTACAAGTCCTCTTTTTCTATGACTATGGAAGTGCAGCATGAAGGAGGAAATGTTCTGCTGAAAAAAAAAAAATATCTCTGACTACTTGGATTTTGAAGGTAAATTTCCCTTGCTGTTTATATTATTGGGTTTGATTCATAAAAAAGCTGTTATTGCATTTAGGACTGGATCCAAATTTCATAAAAAGTTGAAATGCATATTATTCCCCCTTTTCAGAGCTGACAGAACAAGACTAATTCTCCTGTTGGCTGTCCTGGAATGGAGACAGTCTGGAAGTCAAGGATACTCCCATGTCAGGCAGACCCTTCCTGTGGGATGTAGCTTTCCCCCAGTGTCTTGTGTGGGATGAGTGATGGGCATCTGAAAAGGCAAGGGATGACACAGTACCGTGCTCTATCCAGGGAGAAACAAAAGGAAATAGAGCCAGACAGAGCTGGAGACATGGCTACAGTGTGGGGTGAGGGACAGGTAAGGAGACTGGGCTGCAGAGAAACTACCTACAGCATAGCTCAGGCAAGGTTTTGGTCTTCAGGTCTAAGCTTAATGGAACATCAGGGTCACTAGTTCTTAGTGCACTTGGGGTCATCTGTGACATTGATTGGGGAAAAACAAAGCAAAAGATGTGCTCATGACTCTGACAGTGGTGGTCAAACAATGTCACAGAAGCACAGAATTACAGAACTGCAGAAACAGAGTCACAGAATGATTATGGTCAGAATGCATCTCTTGAGGTCATCTGGAGCACCCATCTTGCTCAAGATGGATCACCCAGAGCACGATGCCCAGGACTATGTCCAGACAGCTGTATATTTAATACTGTCATATCTGAGCATCAGAATATAGAATTGGTTGTTCCTGTCACCTGTTGGATTGATATAGACATTTGGGTTTTTTCCAGGAGCCACAGGAAACAGACTTCAATTCTGTGAGGGTCATAAAACTAGAAAAAAAAAACCCAAAATGGGTTTCACAGAAATATAATCTGAATTGTGTGTCCTCAAAATACTGTAGAATGAATGGGAGAGCAAACAAGTTTCAGACTAACTGTATAGGTTATACAGCTAACAGTTGTCTTTCACTTTGTCTTTTATACCCTGCATAAAACCATGCTGCCAAGGTGAAAAAAAAAAAAAAAAAGTCCAAACTCTTTTCTCTGTTTAGACATTTCTTATGGAATAGCATGGACAAAAAATAGAATCAAAAGATTAATTCTGTAAACTAGATTTTTTGTCTGGAATAAGGTGTGTGCATTACTTATAAATAACCCTTGAAAAAATCTGGGTGATAAGTTGATTTGTTTAGGTATTTAATTTGGAAAGAACTTTCTCTGACAGATTTTAGAAACAGAAGCCATTCAAGCCAGGCTTTCACCTCCCTTTAGGGTTTCATTTATTGCTACCTACCTTGAATGGGTTTTACATGAATTCTCATGTGAACAAAATACCTTTCCAGTCATTAGTTGGATGATGACATTAATAATTTTCAAATAGGTAGATTCACAGCTGTGTAGCTGAAGACAGAGCTAGCAACCAGTTATTTGTACTTGCAAATCAGTCCTCAAATTTCACACAGGGTTGTTATGAATATCAAGTACAGGGACATTAAAAATATTTTAAATAAGACTGGGTGTGCTTGCTGTTGGATACTTTCCTGTGACAAAATATTCTGCCCATATGGGATAATAGTTGCTACCTCCAGGACCATATAGCATCTATGCAATATTTCTTGTATAGGACTGTGTTTCATTGCCATCAGTGGGACAAAACTTCACTTGGAACTGTGTCATTGCTTCCATTGCACTTGTAGATTCCTGAATACTCTAGTGGCACCATTTACACAAGAGCATTATTAAGCAAAGTAAAATAGTTTTAAAGAAATTGAAAACAGCTTTCCTTTCCCCTCTTGTTTTTGGAGCTCTAACAGGATACTAATAACCTCCTTCAATGTCCAAAGAACAGTGGTGCCCCAATCATTTGTTATCCCATATGGATGCATCAGTACCAACAATTTCAGCATTTTCCTTTGTGTTTCACAGTCTGAACTGACAGAAGACTTTGGAAATGAACAATTGAAAAAGACATTCCCTAAAGGTAACTATCAAGTTCAATAAGGCTCAAACAAAATTGCCCAGCTGTCAGAGTAAAATACAGCATATCCACTTAGCTCTTGAAAGAAAAAGGTAATGCTAACCAGTTGTTGGAGACAGCCCAGAGAGGTAGTGCCAGGTGCACAAAAGGATGCACTGCATAGCAGTGTTCAGATGAATGAATGCCAAACTGTGTATAATAGCTACATATGTAATTCTCTTCAAAGGATAAAATAGAGAACAGAAACACATTTTGTTTAAAAGTTATCATTATTGATAGTAAAACACACACACAAATAGAAAAAGCATAATTTGGAAGCCAAATGGAACACATTAAAAACACAGGCTTTGAAAATGGTCCTAGTTTGAAATGAGTATTACCTTTTCAGGAAACATTTTATTAAAAACAATGTCAGAATGTTTGTAAAGATTAGTATGTGTCTACCCTTGGGCAAATGTGGGGAAAAAAAAAGGTAGAAGAATAGAATGGGAAATGCTTTAGCTCAAGTGCAAGCCTAAGTCATTTGAACCGCATATGGAGAGTGTACATGCTTTAGAACACCAAGAAAAAAAGTGGGACTCTTCCACTGCCAGATCCTGAGAGTGGGGTAAGTCATGCATGATGAGATGCTGTTAGGTCATTTTTGATGAGCTAGATAGACCACTGTCTAATGCACAGTCTTTCTATGTTGTCTTTGGTCATAGAGATTTCTGTAACTGGAGGATGGAGAAGTTTGTGTTGGGTTGGTTAACCATTTGTTGCATTTGAAGTGGCACCTAGATGTAGTTCTCTTGTTGTTAAAGAAAGACTTGTAGTGAGAGCAATTACTCGACCTTGAAGGAAAGATGGTGCATTTGATTTTCAACATACATTACTTCATCTTGGAAATCAAATCAAAATTATGAACAGAGTCACCTGACAGTGGCTGTACGATCTATTGGAAGATAATTTTCAGAGCTTGCTATGAAAGATTTTTATATCTCCTCAGTCATTCCTATTATCACCTATTAGAATGCTACAACTATGTACCATGATTTTTTTCTGTATATTAAACCTGTTCTTTTTGGTAGCAACTGGTTTCCAAACATCGAGCATTTAGCTTGGGCAAAAGGAAAGAACTGTTTCAGAAGTGCCCCAAACATTGACTAAGTTCACATTACTCACTTTCTCACTTTGTGCAAGGGGAATGTTGTTAATTCCATGAAAAGGAGCTGAAAGGAAAGAGAAAGAGAGGAGCATGCAGTATGCTCCAGACTAGTGGAGAAGATTGGTTTTAAGTACCTTGATGAAATTAGAAAAAGCAGTGCTGTGAAATTTAACTATGATGGTGTTGTAAGGGAGCATATTTTTCTTTCTTTTCCTGTGTCAAGATTTCCTAATTTGTGTGAACTCACAGTCATCTGCTCATCCGCTGAGCTTGACTCATCCACCCACACCATGATACCATCCTCTGCTGTGAAGGACTCACTGCAACAACAATTTCATGTGACTAATACTTTGTAAAGGAGAAAAAGGGAGGGTGCACCAGACAGATAAGACCCCTGTAGTTCAGAGGCTATGATAGGATGGGAACTGCAGGTATGACATTCCTCTGTATGCAGAAAAACCCACGATATTCTTCTGCCTCCAGTTCAGCTGGTAACCTGAAGATCCCTTTATTATATGGGATACTAATCATGGCTTGATAAATTTCCATCATTCTGTCTTTTTTCTCTAGTAAATATTCAAATCACAAGATGGCTTTGGGATTCTCTGTTGTGTGCTGAAAAACTATTCATCAACAAGTTGGAGGGGTACATGTCTGTTACCAACCTGAGAAGCTACATCTGCTACCTGCACTCTGCCTGATCGAACATCTTACAAGGGATGACCAAACCAACAGGCTTTTGGGACATAATCAAGAGGTAGGATCTTCCTCCGAGATCTATCATTTTTTAAGCAAAGCATTATTTGGGGCGTCTCAGATCCTGGTCTTTTAGGCACTGGCTCAGAAAAAAACTCATCAGGTTATCAAGAGTATGACAGCTAAGCACATTTTCTGACTGAAGAACATTAGTCTGGCTAGTCAGGAGATAGCTAAAAGAAAATCACTGTTTTCAAAACAGCGGATATGCTGCCAAACAGCATATTCCCTGTAATGAGCATGCTTGGCTCAAATGTCCTCACTTAAGCCGGATTCAGACCAGAGTCCTCTATATCCCTGCCAAACACCTAATCAGATGGAGGACATGACCAGGAGTATGGCACCTCTCCTGCTTCAGCTGTTATATACTGTGCTAAAAACACTTCCGTAACTCTTTGGAAGAGGAAATCCTTGAATTTTCTCTTGAAGAAATGATTGAGCACACAGCATAGAAACCCAGTGAACAGACTAAGCATGCAACACACTTTCCTAGCCACAGAAAGGCTGCATCCTTTAACTTTCAAGAGCTAGTGACCCAATTAAAATCTGAGCAATTATGCCACCACTTCTGCATTTAGCCAATCTGTTTATTTTCCCTGTCTTCTGATTAATTTGATTAACATCGATCTTCTGTGTGTAGTTCTTTGAGAGATGCGAGTCTACAACAGTAAAAATTCAGGTATTATTGAAGGGGAGGTTTGTATTTTGTTAACAAATCAAAACAAAAAAAAAAGCTGTAATAAAGCCATACAAAACAAGTTCAGCTATGTGCTAAGGCTTTGCAATGACACATTTTCCTATCTCTGGATCTCAGCATAAGAAAACAAAGATTCTGTAAGTTTCTGAAATTCCCAAAAACATGTATTTCTTTCTAAAATATATTGACCTCCTTTTCTTCTGTGCACATTACGGTGGCAAAAAAACACCCAAACCAACCAAACAAAAAAAGACTAAAAAAACCCCTGATTTCTCCTGTGTTCCTCTCAAGCCTGTTGAGTTGATATCAAGTGTGAACATCTGGGAATCATCATATTTTCTGCTGACCACTGAATCAGCATAAAAGGAGGACATGATGAGCTCCAGCTGTTAAGCCTCCTGTTTAGAGGATTAGAGAAATTAACCCACAGGATGTTTTACTACAGCTTCAGGAGTTGTATTAAAGCCACATATGGCACCTTCTCCACAAGGAACACAGAAGGGAGCTGAGAGAAAGTAAGCAGGGTTGAGCTGTGGGAATGTCATCAGTCCTCCATACTCCCCACCCTACCTCTGACTGTTTTTAACAGCAGAAGGGATTTTACCTTCAGAACTTTCTCTAATAGTATAAACAATCTACCTCTAGTTCTCCTTTGCCATATACAGTCCAAGGAAACATGGGCTGAACTAACAGCAGCTGAAAACACTACCAAAAACCTTTGACAATCATCTGCTTTGAAATAGGTCCTTGCCTCAGCTAAGGCATTTACATCTTTTGTCTTCATATGTATACATTTAGGCTTCAATGTATCAGAACATAAAAATGCCTTATATGTAAAAATCATATTTGACAAACAATTTCATTTATTTATGAGTCTATACCCCTAAAACTAGCTATGGCCATGCATTAAATATATAAAAATAAAACAATTATCCAAAAAAATAGAAGAGAAATAATGAGTGACATTTATGGTTAGTAATTAATTGTTATTAATATAAAATATAAATATATTTNATAATATTTATAATATACACATTCAAATAAAATATTAATATAAAATAATTCATTGTTAGTAATGTTAACAACTTTATAAATCCTAGAGTATTGAAAAGGTTCAGAAAGCTGTAAAAACAACTTCTCTACTTGGCGACAAAGTGTTACTCTTAGATCACTCTGACTCCAGACCAAAATTAAATTAGAAATGGTACTGCAGCTATCATGAGGCAAAATTCATGGGTTTCTTCTATCTTTGTGATCAAGTAAAGAAGAATAATTAAAAATACATCATTACTGACATTGTTGCAGTGGGATTTTCTCCAAAATTCTTTTCCTCAAAGTGTTCCAAAGAGCAGTCAGATTTAGCTGAACAAACCCCTGACCCCATTTCTGGGTGCACACTCATCACCTCTAAGTACCACCATGCCTGCAGCCATGGAATAAAGCAGGTAATCACCTCAGCAGTGCTGGAACAGCCAGCTCCTTCCCTCTGGGGAGACCAGGGATCAAATCAGACCAGGAAACAGAAGAGCCATACTGACAGTCCGGTGCCTGTTTCTGAGCTGTGAGGAGTGGGTATCCTGCCCACATTATTAGCATTACTAAGAAACTCCAGGAGGTGCCACTTCTTCTGAAACAGGTCTCCCAGAGCTACGTGGGACTGCAAAAGGTGACAATTTACTTGCTACTTGGCCTGTATTTTTTGGCATTCACCTGCCAAACACCTGTGAAAACACATTCATGCATTAATCAAGTGAGTCATATATGCCTCTTTTATACAAAAGCCTCTTTTATTTTCCCCTAGGTACCTGGCAAATAGCGCAGACAGAGGAGCATTTGTGATCCAATGTTTTTGAAATATAACAAAACAGTGAGCGAGAATCTGTGTTAATCAGAATGTGCAAACTGCCACTCCCCATTCTCATCTTCCAGGCTTTTTTTCTTTCAGACGTTTGGTACCTATGTGTTCAACTGACATCAAGTCCTAAAGGAAGATGGTGGCTGTGGCTGTATCTGGCAGTGACATGTTCCTTAGCTGGCAGATGCTGCAGTTTGCTGACTACCTGAATTAGGCTTGCGTACCTTAGCACATTTCAAAAGAGACAGTTTTACTGAAAGTGACACACAGCTTATGGACCCAAACCTGTAAGTGTAATTGCCTTTGCTATGTGCTCGTGCTTGTATGTGAGAATTGCTAGGCATCTGATGCATAAAGCTGAACAGGACTTGCAATGTCTTTAATATGAGCAAAGTTAAGGTAGATATTAAATATAGTACATGGATAATAAGTCAGGTGTTGCTGCCAGATATGATAACACTATTCTCAGTTACGACTAATATAGAGCCTGAAATCTTGAAGTCTTTCCTGGAAGCTTTACACCTGAACTTCAAAGTACTGTCCCTATGAAAGAAAAGGCCCTAACATTACTTCCTAATCCATGTCTAAACCTTCTGTTCGTACTTCATTCAAATAAATACTCTTTAGAAGCCATGGATTATTTATTTACCCTCAGCCTCACTTCCTCGCCCACTTT
>VXAY01003238.1:329253-341608 GCA_013399855.1 Oxyruncus cristatus | reverse complement strand
TTGCTTTATGTGCCTGTGTGTGCTTTGTACATAATTAACTCAGACAATATTATGGAAGATGCAGTGAATTGATTTTTAAACTTCAGTTCAGATAGACCTCTGCATGAGTTGCTATGAAGGAAAGTGATGCACTGTGGAACTTCTCACAATATCTCTTAAGTTTTCTTTTCCAGATAGCTAACAGACCAGTAGCCTGTCTCCTAAATATACCAACTTGAAAAATCCTTCACAATTTGCTAAAATAGCACTTAATATAAGAATAAAGCCTCCAGAAGTCAGCCCTTCCCTTCTTTTCCCCTTTCCCCTTCTCTTCCACAATCCTTTCTGTTCGGTGATTCTGAGGGTATATTTCTCCATTCACAAGTTTTAAATATCGTGTCAAACAGAACAAAACAAAATCTTCTGACCCAGCAGGAAGCATCCTTTTCAGCTAATCATATATTATGAATGTCATTCAGGTGCTTACATTAATGTGTAGCTGCCAAGTGCACTGATTCTGTCACATAGGGTAATAGTGGCATGAAAGATTATTAAGGTTTTTTTGGTTTAAAATAGTTCTCTTTGTATTGTAGAGTACTTTGTAACTTATAGTTGAAGTATATCTTTGGATTTTCTCTGCTGGAAGATAATGTCATTCTTTAAATTTCAGTAACTTTGTGTCCACGAGTTTTCCTCCTCCTCTCCTCTCTATAGCCCTATGTCCAGCATGATAAAATACAGATGAACTTGTCCAAAGATTTTGCATGATTATCAGGTGCTAAAAAATCAGCTGGCTCTTCCTTAATAAAAAGGGCCCACAACTGATTTTAACAGTAGCCACAAATAAGTCTTGGGTAAGCCCACTTCTGCCAGTCACATGGTTGGAGGGTTTTCATTACAGGGGTCCTAGGAAATCTTTTCTAAGGATTAGGTGCTTGACTGTGACATGACTCTTTGAACTTGTAATTTATTTAGGTTGTCCTCAGCCCAGTTATGAAGCACATTTTCTTTCAGAAGCTGCTCCAATATTTTCCTTGGTTTACTGAAGCTTTACTGCTGTCACCATTAAAAACTGTAATCATTTTTCCCCTGTCAGTGATGGCAATTTTATTTTTATGATCTTCCTAAATCCTGTCTCTAAACTTTAAGTAAGTCCAGGATGATGCTCTGCAAAATCAAGAAACCAAACCATGTCATTCTCACCTGTGGTTTTCCATTGGCTTAGTCTACTTATCTGAAACAATTTTTAAATCACGTACCCTGTCTTATTCTTACTCCATGCAAGCCACTATGGCCACCTGCTTATTTCCTTCTTGAAACCCAGTAAATTATTTTTTTATCACAGGCAATGAATCTGTTCTGCTAGGGACATTTTTTTTTTTTTTTTTAATTGCAAGGCTACTTGGCTAAGGAAGCTTGGTGAAATACAGACTGGGCTTAATTCATCTGGTTTCAGATGCCACCACAAACGTCTTTTCTGAGCATCCTCTCTGACATTCTGAAAATAGTTTTTGTTATGTATGCTGATGTGCTCATCCATCAGTTTTCAAGTTCTGTTTATGTCACCATATCTTTTGAGGCTTCTTGGCACACTTCTCTTCCTTCTTACTTCCCTTCATTTACCTGTGCCTCAACCTCTGCTGAGCCTTGTAGATTTTGCCTGCTTCCAATTTAGTGGAAATGACCCAAAATATTCACTTTTCTACTGCTGTGATAGGGTTGCAAATTTGAGATATCCCAAATTTCATCAGAAGCTGCAAATAAATTTTGGGGAGTCTTAACCTTAAAACTCAAGGGCAACAATAATATATTCGAGCAAATTCATTGAATAAATGTTCCTTGGAATGTCTGTTGTGCCAGCTCAAACATCATGTTTTCAAATCTTGGGAACTAAGGTGTCCAAGGGCATCAGTTACTGCTGGTGTGTACATGTGGAAGGCAGCCTTCTAGAAGTTTGCTTCATACAGGGAGGAGATAGATTATTAGGGGGAATAAAGGCATACAGAATATTCACAGGTTTATTATAAAAGCAATCATGTAAACTTGAGTTCAAGGCTTCAGTTTTATGCTCTGTTGAGACTTAAATTTAAACTGAAAAGTATGAGCTTCTGTAAATCTCATCTGTTGGTTAGCTTACAAATCCCACAAGAACTGAGGAAAACAGCCTTCACAGAGCATGGTTATGCTATTGAAAATCTCTTCTAGTCATGTCTTTTAAATTTACTTTCCTCTTTAGCTTGTGACTGAGAAAGTTGTGTTCCTTATTCAGTAGGGAGTTTACCTATTAGAGTGAATTGTTCATTAGGAAACTGATGAATAAGCCCCAGAGATTCACAGTTATGTAAGCACTCACTGAACTCAATAAAAACCATAAAAGGTGAGGACCTCTATTAATATTTTCCATTACTTGAGGAATATACAAATATTTATTATTTCAATTGATTCTAAAGTTTCAGATGGCTTTATATTAATATATACAAATGAAAGTTAAAAAGAGATTTATCATTGGCAAAGTAATGACATATTTGAGAAAATTTTTGTCAAAAATTATTATTTTTTTAATATAAGCACTTTTAAAAAATAATCTAAAAATACATATATATGGAGCTCCACTCACCTTCGATTTCATAAAGAATAAATTTTATTGGTCAACTCTAGAAAAACTGACCTAACCAGAGAAATGAGTAGTGCTTAAAATTCCTCAAAGACTATTTTAACTCACATTTAAGAAGCAGTTATTGTGAGTAATTATAGGTTAACAAATATTGATTATTACAAGAGTCTCTGCAAAAATGCAAAGCTGTAAGATAAACTGTGTTACTTTATAATTTAAATTTACAATGGTAATAAATGTGTAATTACACTCTACTGTTATTAAGTAGGATTTGTCTCATTATTCAGCTCTAATTGGTATGAAACATTAAATATGTTAGATATTGTTAAGCATTGGAGAAACTGTTCTAAAAATCTACTATCACTATGGATAGTAATCATCCTGAACATTCAGAACATTTTTTCAAGTTTGATGATGGTGGGATGTTTATTGCCAATTGAATAATTGCATCATATTAATAACCCTAACCTATTTTGATTTCACAGGCATGAAAACTTGATTTATCTTCAGCATTTCCACTGGATCTTGAAGTTATTAGGTTTTTTTTCCTAACAATCAATCAATAGTAAATTATTATGTGGCAAGTAGAAATATTTACTTTTAAGTGCTGTGAGTTAGTTTTTAGAGGTGCCGAGGAATAAGCTGTTAAATTTCCTATCATTCCTTCACCTGCCAAACAGGAGAAACATTTTTAAGCTATAGATTAAGCTACTGGATATTTTTGATACTTTTCGTTTTGGTGGAGAGTCTCTGATATATTTGCAATGAAAGATGATGGCAAACATCTGGTTTCCTTAAGTATTTCTTGAAACATTGTTCCACGTCTTTGTACTATATACCTATGTTACTTTTCTGCCTAAATTCTGAAAGTAAGTTAAGATAGGAAACTACATTTTTTCCCCTGGTAAAATGGAGCAATCAAGGTACAGAGAAACATGTAATGTCAATGTATGAATAATTTTAGCAAGAATATAAGAACTCGGAGAACAAGAGAATAAGAACTTGGAACTCCAGACTCTGGATGAACTAGATTCATCTCATTCTTAAAAAAACCAAACACATAATAAGCAAGAGGCAGACAGAAGCAGCTTAACTAACTGCAGTTTCCCTAAGCAAGAAAATGCATGTTTGTTTTAGGTGAGAAAATATCAGATCAGCATTTACTTTAACTAGAATTGCTTTGACCTGTTGGAGCCAAGAGACAAGATTTTGAAACTTCAGTGTTTCTCCTGAAGAACTTGAAAGGTTATCAGTAGTTGGGTAGGCTATACAATATAAGACAGAAACAAACTAGTGTGAAGGACTGCTTCTTCCCATGGTGTACGCAGAAATGTCCAGGAAAAGACCCACAAGCCCCCAGATCAGAATAGGAGTGGAAGCACCTTTGAGTCTTGTTGGAGAAAGAAACCTGCTGTATTACCAGTGGGGTATCTTGGCCTGCGGGTGAACAGGCAACATGCCCAACCTGCTCCTCCATGCTGGCTAAGAGGGATTAATGGGTTTTGCTCACTTCTGGAAAAGGAACATGAAACAAAACAAGATTGTAGAGGAGACTTCTTCATGGTCTGCCTTCCCTAGGAGTTCTCCCCAACAACCACACATGTTACAGCCCTACAGCCCTGGCCAGTTCTGTTGTGCATCCACGGGAGCAGGAGCAGGATCACCTGTGCAGGCACACTCCTGACCACTCTTCCCTGCTCCAACCAAACACATCCCAACTGTTGAGAGCACGGCTAGGTTACTTTTCAACAGTGCTGTTGCTACTGTTCCTGCTGTTACTGCTGCTACCATCATTTGCAAAGGCTGGAAGCCTGGTAAACACATGTGGCTGTAAGTTGCTCTTACACAGCTGCCTTCACATCCTGGGACTGGCTGCCCGCCCTCAGGGCACTACTGTCCTCTCAGTTGTGTCTAACTGTGGAAAAAAAAAAAAGTGCTGGTTAGATGAGAGTAGCTGTCCCTATCCAGTCAAGCCTAAGCACACAGAAGTGCTGGCAGACGTCCATGTATTACTCTTTTGTGTATGAGCATGTCAGAGCCCATGGCTCTGCTAGAGCAAGTGGCACATAAACATGCTTCTATGTATATATATCCACATAAAGAGCAAATACATAGCCCCAAGGGGTGTGGTCAGCCATGGGGTTTATCAAGAAGAGATTGTACCTTTGTGCATCAGCAAAGTGCCATCCAAGTATGGACTTCTGCTGGCATTTTAAATAATCCTTTTCAAAGCACATTAATCTCTGTAAGCTTTTTCTTTATTAACTTGTTGCAAGCTTCGAAGTGTTGTTTTCTCCCACTGTAATCTCAAATACTATGGGGGATTTTGTTCTATCCTAGTAACATCTCCAACTGAGCAAATATTGGCAAAATACTTGATTGTTCCCTACAATAAAGTGATGTTGAATTTGTGGCCATTCTTGCCATTTATAAATATGAATCACAAATATATGTTCCCTCAGGGCATCACAGATGTACTTTCTCCTCAAAAAACAACAAACCAATCAACCAAAAAAAAATCTCAAAAAAAACCTCGCCACCAACAAAACCAAACAAATGAAAAAGTTGTCAAAAGCTCTAAGTCAGCTTTCAGACAGAGAGTTTGCTAAAATGAACAGCAGAGCAGAGATGAGTCTTGGAAGCCTTTTAATGTCATCAGGGTTGCCCTGAAAATCTTACATCAGAAAGAGACGGTGAGGGGCTTTCTTTACCAATTCCTATATACAGCTGCAAGGAATAGGAATTACCTATAAATGTCCAGTGTTCATCTGGAGAAGTATGAATAACCTTAAGGCTATGAGCAACAAAGGCAGGGGGAATAGTACTGCACAAAGAAAACAAATAGCACCTACTGATGCAGATTGAATTTTAATAATTGGGGAAGTTAACAAATTCTGTTTGGTGTTATTCCAGGCAGGATTTTTGTAGCCTTATCCCAACTGGAATTCTCTGCAGCTTGCATCACCAAGTGAAAATTTCACTGCTCATTGTTCCCAGCTCTCCCATTTTCCAGGCTCATAAATTCAAAGGCTTTTTGTTTGAATTCACAATAGCAACCCAGAAACAGCACTGCCAAGCAAGACAACTGGGATTGTGTTGATTTCAAGACTCCATCAGTTTGTCACCATTGTGAATCAATGTCTTTGATATTACTAATTCTTGTCTACTCCAAAGATACTAAGATGTGCTAAAACCTTACTGAAATCTGGATTATGAATACCAATGTTCTTTACAGTGTGCATTTACAGCATTAAGCCACACCTATTATTTTCTTTACTACTGATGATATTCACTGGCCAGTCCTCATGTTTACTTAGACAGCACTTGGTCGTATCCTACATGACACTGAATCCAGCCTTCCCTGAGGCTGGGGCTTTACTGTTCATCCTTCCTTTAGAAAGGTTGTGAGTAAGAGTAGAACACTTCCATTTATATGACTCGTATTGTATGCATCTCTGAGTTGGAAGTTGTTTTGCTTTTTTGGGCGTTCATACATATTTGTTTTTAAAATACACTTTTTGTTGTACAACCTATCATCATATTTTTTCTTCTCCAATTAAAATTCTGAAAAGAAGGATGAGTTCTGCAAGAAAAAATGTTCATATTGATGACAGACTGCACAAACTAAGAGTATTGGTCTTAATCCAGGGAAAAGCTGAATGTCTTGAGGCAGAATCAATAAAATACATCAAATTATATACAGTCATATATATATATGCACATCAAATTATTATAACAGTTGGCATGATTTCCACCTAACTACCTTTACATACTGTAACTTGAACATATCGGAGTTTTGCACTACTTAGGCCAAACGGGTCAGCTTCTTTTTTAATGACTGGAATTACGGTGTCAGGAGAGAACTGAAAACAACATCTAGGCTGGCTATGAGACCTTCCTGCTGTTCAAGTTTTTTCACGGAGAGATGAAGTACTTTTTGCTTTTAAGGATTATGTTCTTGCAGGAGAAATAGCTATTGGCTGTTGGAAATGTGATGTTGCAATACCAACACTTCCACTGGGATAAAAAGTCAGGCAGGTGACAAAAATGATAACTTAGGTAAAATCTAAAGACTAAGGATGTCAGAAGGACAAAGTCCCCTTAAAAACAGGGATAAATTACACTTAGATACAGAAATGCTTTCTGAAATAACATTCAAAGGTAGATATAAAATTCATAGTTTCTGAATTAAAATTCATAAAATTCAAATGTATAGACGTGAAGGAAAAAGTTGGACTTCACAATTACATGTTTGGGAACATGTGAAAAAATTCTCCTGAAAAGTGAAAATATCTCCCTTCTGGAAAATGTTTCAGCTTTGTGGGACATAAAAAATAATTGCCTATTGCAATTCTACTCTCCCTAGTTGAAAAAATTCTAAAACGTAACAGTTCAAGAGACAGTTTAGAGCAGAAAATAGGCTTTTAAGAAAATGATGAAACCAACAAGGATGAAAAAACACATAAAATTCAGCAATTTTCAATGTCAAATTTAGAAAATCTGTCTGAAGAATTCTAGGAAGTGTTAGCAAAAACCTCATTTAGACAAAAATCAAAAGTATAACCTGTAATAATGCTGGACTGCTTTCACTTTTACAATAAATGAAAGAATATATTCATATTTCAAAATAAAAAGTGTGGAATATTACAAAATATCTCAGTGTCACATGGAATCAAATTAGAATGTAGATTACTTAGATTTATATTGCTAGCACAAATTTCTTTATGTCTGGTAACCAAAAGTTCTCTTTACTTCCAACTGGCATAATCCTTGAGATAGACAGTGTCATTTGCCATTATGTGAATATGCAGAAACCGGGCCATTACATGTCATTTGGTTTGAATGCATTAGAGTTGGGTGCATCTCTATGGTAGTTACTAATAGAATAATATGACAATGTGTAACTTGTATTCTGGAGTTTTTCCCTGAAGAGTTCAGCTTTAACTGGTTAACATCTATTGATGTAACCTTCTCTTCACTTATTAGATAAATACTGTGTTGCTGTATTTTTAAAATCATCATTTTAATATTAGCCTTTTTTGTGACACTGCCAGTGTCTTACAAGGAGCTTGAGGCTTCTAGCTAACATATGTATTAACCTTATGAACTGTGCATGAGTAAGAAGAAAATTGATGTGACCCCACCTATGAGTGATGCACTGTTTTTTTCATTGCTTTCAAATGCATTGAATGCATTACCTCCTTTTGATTTGTCTTCTTGATTTATAAATCAGCTCTAATATCTTGTACTTTCACCATCTTGTACTTTTACTATCTTGTACTTTATTTTCATCTTCTCTTTTTTTTTTGTTTTGTTTGATTCATTCATCATCAGATTGCTTTAGGAATTCTGTGAAACCTTGCGCTTGTGAATTTGTGACAGTCTCAGTTATCCTGAAACAATCGCTTCCCTCTTTCTATTCACAAATGTGGCAGCTATCCTCCTTGCCATTTTCCTTCTCTTCCCACCATGTTGCAAGAAACAGAAAAGTTGCCTCATTTATAATTCCATGAAGTGTGCAAAGTCAGCTAATGCTTAAAATGATGTTTAATGACTTGAAAGTCTCCCAGTGCATCAGAGGCCACACCAGGAAAGACTCCCTGCTCTTCAAGCTGTCTTGTCCTCCTTCTGTCTCTCTAGTACTAAATTTAAGTGTAAGAAAAATTTTCTCCTCACTCCTTGTCCCATTATTTTTAGGTCTGCTCTAGTAATTTCTTATGGAAGATATTTTAACTTGTTCCTATTGGCCAGCAGATACCTGCAGGGATGCTTCCCCTCAGGGCAGCTTCAGGGATCAAAAGGCCTCTCTTACTGCTCAGGACAGTGACTAAACCTCATCCCACATTTGCTGACTTCAGACTAACGGGAATAGCAGTCCTGAGGTTAACTTCCCTCACCTTGCTGTATTTTTAGTGACTGATTCATTAGGCTGCAAATAGGTATAATTCTTATGCTTTCAGTTTTTGAGAGCAAATAATTATAGCAAGACAGGCAAACAGGTCTCCAGTTTGTAATTCTTAACCAGCTATTTTAGAGATTTTTTGGGGGTGCAGGTGTCTTCCAAAGCTTGCATTTGTCAGGCTGCATAATTGCCAAAGCGACTGGAGGTTCATGAGCTCAGAGATGGGGCAGAGGGAATCTCCTCTTATTGTGACTTGAGTAGCTCTCACAAAGAGCAGCATCCCATCAATGTGATGACAGCATCACAACGTGCACACAGCCTGCAGGATACACTGTAAGAGGCACTTTTTCTCCAAAAGTGGTATTAAAAGAAGTCTCACAGGATCTTTTGTCTCTCTGCCCCAAAGAACTAGTAGCTTCTGATTCCTCACTGAAAGAAATAACATTCCCCCAAATATATTGTGCTGCAGTTTCTTTGATGGAAGCCCAACAAGTAAGAGGACAAAATAGGGAGAGTGACAAGAAAGAACAAACCCTACAGTCAGTGGAAAAGCTATATGTGGACATATGACCTTAACAAAGCCAGAATCATGGCTGTGGACTTACCACCATGTCCTATGCTTCCTGAATTAGTACTATTAGGTGTCACCAAAAGGAGCCAGCAAGTTTCCTGCAGCCTGACAAAGAAAAGGTCTGTGAATGAAGAAGGAGTCTCCAGAACATAGCTGCATGTACTTGGATCTTTTTTCTTGTGTGCTCGATCACCCCAGATCAAAGTATAGACATCTGCCAAGTGCTAATTTTGCCTGGCACCTTTCCTGAGCCAAGTACGGTTCAGTCATGGTCCAGAGCAACAATACGTGGGGTATTTTTAAAAAACCTGAAATGCCCACACACATATATTGATCATTTTAGAAACACGTATGAAAAAGACATGGAAACTGGAAGGATTCAGATGTACTGATTGCAGGGTTGAATTTGCCCCTATGCGGTGTTTTGGGGCCCTGAGAAGAAAGTCTGTTGCACTGCATCAGCGCATGGAGATGATTGGACAGTGTTCTGGCAGGCTTACCTCAAAATTTCTTCTCTTTTGTGGGTTTTTCTCCAACCATAATGTTATTTTAACATGTTTAATTAAATACTGTAGCTGTTTGAAGTCTCTGACATTACTATTTTCAGACCACTACAGCCTCATGCTACTGCTTGATAGTCATTATAGCAGCTTCCAAGATCAGTGCAATTCATTCTGGACTCAAAGTTAATCTCATGGAAAATCCAATCAGTAAATTGATTAGGTATTAAATTACATTCTTTGTTAATGTTCTCTATTTCTTCCTTTATAGTTCAAAAAAACCCCATTAGTTTTTTTTGTCCCCTCTTTTTCTGTCTTCCATCTTCCCTATTTCTATTAACATTACTCTGCCATCAAATGTTCTGGTATGGCAGAGGTTATCTATGGATTTTATATTACTGCTTTCTTCTTAAAAAAAGAGAAGGTCATTGGTTTGCTAAAGTCAGAAATTAAAAACATGTAAAAATGTGTCCAGTCCAAGGATGATTTAGAAATGTTTCTTTTTTTCAGTGATGGCTGAGCATAGGCTTCAGATCACAACATCTGTAAAAAATATTGTTGACATTGAAGTAGCAGTACACCACTCTGAATTGATTGCCACTGTATTTTGTTAACTTTTTTTTAAACCAGAAGTTTCTAACATTTAACTTTGAATAACAAGTTATTTTTACGAGGGTGTTTGTTTTTTTTTTTAATGGAAAACTCATTTTGGAAAAGAAAAAAAAAACAAACCAAAACCAAACCAGCAAAACAGTTAAGTACAGTGAATCCAGCAATCAGCAGGAGCTGCAATCCTGTCAGGACCAAATGTAGTATGTTGAACAGAAATTCTGGAAGTCGTATTAAAGAGATTGAGCTAACATCAGGCTATTGTAGCCTGTACTTGCCAGACAGCCTACAGATATGTGCCTGTGATCATGGTGAGTCAGGAGATTAGCTGTGATTCCTGTGATTGCTAATAGCTCCTTCATACTGTGTTCATCAATGGGAAGTCTCCCACTGCATACAATATGGTCCGGATTTCATCCTTCTAACTTTGGTAGCCTTCCTTACAAATTGAAGCTAGATTTGCTTGCCTCGCATATATATTTTGTCTTGTATTTCAGTCTTTAAGCTTTTTGGTCCAACTTTTACAGTGAGAATATTTTATTAAAGCACTAAACTCTATTAGGTCCCAGGAAAAGCCAAAGTGGTAAAACAGTCTTAAATGAGTACATGCTAGCTGGCAACTATTACTGCTACTGACAATTCCCACAACTATTTTGAAATACAGTGGTTTCATTTTGCTTTTGGTTTGCACTTATTTAATGTTGCTTAATATGTTTTTTTTTTTAAATTTTAGTCCAAGTATCTTAAAATCTCAGTGCAAAATTTTACCACTATTTCTAAATGCATTTTGAGACACTAGCCTGTAATACTAGACTAAGAATCAGTCCCTCCTTACCTTATTCCATCAAAACTGCATCTCACTTCAGCTACTCAGCAGAATTCAGTGTTCCTGGTTTTTAAGCCAATAACTCTCAACTCTGCCTCTCCTTCCCGGAATATGATGCAGCTCCGTAGTTCTTGTCTAACACACCATTTTAAATAGCTTGCTGACATCTCAAAATCAGAGTGGTTTGAAACTCAGCTTTCTCAGTGTGCTTTCTTTGGAACATTCCCTTCTCTGTTTCACTGTCAACAGCTTTGCTATCTGCTGTTCCTTTCTGTGCCTGTCCTCTCTCCTCCTCCTAAGTCACAGCTGTTGTCTTCTGCTGCAGTTCTCCCCTTACCGGGCAGCAAGAGGGTGCCTGTCTCTCTATGGGAAGTGTTTGCTTGGCTTGCCCTGAGAACTTCTACTGTGTTCTTCACACGTATTTTATTCCTTCCACCTGATTCAGGTTCCTCAGTTATAAAGCAGCCTGTTTTATTTATCAGAATGAGAAGTTCTTCTTTGTTCTCATTTAGAGATGATTTTCACAGAGTTCAAATTTTTGGCCATGCTCCTGGGCACTCAGATGCTTAACACTTCTGCCATTTTTTCCCTCTCTCCCTTATTCATCACACAGACATCCAAATCATTCCCTCATAGAGATCTTCTGTTGTCTTTTTCCTCTGCTTTTAATTCCTTGAACTGTGTCCCCAAACCAGTTTGCCAAGGCCCCACATTCATCTCAAATTCATCCTGAAAAGTCTCGCCTTATAGTCTGCCCTGAAGACTACAAAAAGCATAACAGTTAAATCAACTTTACCATTTGTTTTTGCCTTGTCAAAGAATATTATGTGTCAGTGTCCCATCTCTTGTCTGTTCATTCCTTTATTTCTTTTTCTGTGTCTGCTTTCAAGACTTTCAGATTATTCAAGGTAAAATCTGTACATTTTTGTTTGTGAGGCACTTAACTATTCTGTGGTTAGGATGCAAATATAAAATAATAATTATTGTTCCAAGGATGGATTTAGAAATACACAAAGAGTCATTAAATTACTTCTGCCATTGCTTACTGAAGAGATGGCTGCCTAGGCAGTTCCCAGGAAACTACATGAGCAAGATTTGCACATTAGAAATTAAACATAGATATGAGTAAGAGCTCTCATTGAAATGAAAGAACTAAGTCCCTGTTGCAATGTTATTTACTGCACTGAATGTCTGCTGGATCAGGACCTTAAGTTGCAATGTGATAAGCCAAATCTTCTTTGCCAGAGCCCTTTCCAGAATGCCTGACACAGCACAAACCTCATTTACTGTCAGTCATTAAGCAGAGCTGTCAAAACCGAGGAGAGGGATAAAAAAAAAAAAAAAAAAAAAAAAA
>VXAY01003238.1:306791-318250 GCA_013399855.1 Oxyruncus cristatus | reverse complement strand
AAAAAAAAAAGGAATTTGTGGTATAATTCTAGGTATTTTACTGAGGGAAAAGTAATTAAAAATGTTGAGCTTTTCCCCTATGTTGAATTGGGCTTGTTTTCTCCAAGCATTATGATAAATTCACTAAGCTAATCAAGAAATCTGAATGTGGAAGAAAAACATTACTGGTTGAAAATAGAAACAGGCCAAATTTGCCCTGTCCTTTGCTGTTATATTTGTTTATTGAAACAATTGGCAGGATGATGAATTTTGTCCAAAAACAGAAGCCAGTTTTATCCATTTGGATGTAAGGGTTTTATCTTCTAAGTCATGAAGTCCATCAATATGATTTTCATAAAAGGCATATTAAGTGTTCACACATTTGTCCTTTCATTTTCTTTTAGACTCCCTATGTGTTAGTTCTCAAACAAAACCCAATGTCTGCCATTCATAAAAGCTAAAACTTTAAAGAAGAACATCATCACTTGGAGTCAGTTGCACCACTCTTAGATAAATATATATGAATTCATCATTTGAATGAAGTGTATTGCAACCATGAGTGAATGCCTGCATTCAGGAAAACTAAGTCAAAATCTTCTTATATTAAAATAACAATTGTAAAAGGACAGTATATGAACCTGTTTTAATGTGCTGATACTTTTGCATTTAGTCCTTTTGTAGTCAATGTATTGATATAAAAGTAACACCTTCTTCAAACAGTTTCAGGAACAAGGGTTTAAGGCAAATTAAAGAAAATATTTGGCTGGGTCGAGAGAATGAGTATTGTCATTTCTCCTAAAAAGAGCAGTTTATGTCTAGAAAAATCCACTAAAGTCCAAATCAGATCATGCAGTTCTTCAATAATATCAACATAACATAGTAGCACATATTAAAGTTCTTTGAAGATCAGGGTCTTTTCTATGGAAGAAAGCCCAATTTTTTCTCCATCTCAGTGGTAGTGCAAAAAGAATAGCTGAATTCTTTTCTCGGTTAAATCTTGCGATAAACCTCTCCTGTATATTAAACAGAACAAGAAATAACAAAGTCAAGATGTTAAAAACAGTGAGTTAGCTTCATGTTACATCAGATAGATTACAGGATTACAGAATCATTCAGGTTGGAAGAGACCTTTGACAAACACCATCATGTCAACTAAACCACAGCACTTAGTGCCGTGTCCAGTTTCTTAAACTCCTTCAGGGAGGATGATTACACCATCTCCCTGGGCAGTCCATTCCAATGTTTTACAACCCTTTCCATTACGAAGTTCCTGATATCCAACCTGGACTTCCCCTGGTGCAGCCTGAGGCTATGTCCTCTAGTCCTGTCACTGTCTTGGAGAAGAGGCTGACTACCACCTTGGTACAACCACCTTTCAGGCAGTTCTAGAGAATGATAAGGTCACTCTTGAACCTCCTTTTCTCCAGGATAAACAACCCCAGCTCCCTCAGCAGTTCCTCATATGACCTACTCTCTAGACCCTTCACCAGCTTTGTGGTATCCTTCAACATCTTTATTGTCCTTCCCCAGACTCACTTCAGCACTTCAACACCTTTCTTGCAGTGAGAGCCCCGTAACTGAACACGGGATTCTATGTGTACCCTCAGCAGTGGCAAGTNAGGCTATGTCCTCTAGTCCTGTCACTGTCTTGGAGAAGAGGCTGACTACCACCTTGGTACAACCACCTTTCAGGCAGTTCTAGAGAATGATAAGGTCACTCTTGAACCTCCTT
The DNA here is from genome assembly GCA_013399855.1 of Oxyruncus cristatus. Taxonomy (NCBI): domain Eukaryota; kingdom Metazoa; phylum Chordata; class Aves; order Passeriformes; family Cotingidae; genus Oxyruncus; species Oxyruncus cristatus. Next base: position 316,539 of record VXAY01003238.1, on the reverse strand, counting down.
TTCTCCAGGATAAACAACCCCAGCTCCCTCAGCAGTTCCTCATATGACCTACTCTCTAGACCCTTCACCAGCTTTGTGGTATCCTTCAACATCTTTATTGTCCTTCCCCAGACTCACTTCAGCACTTCAACACCTTTCTTGCAGTGAGAGCCCCGTAACTGAACACGGGATTCTATGTGTACCCTCAGCAGTGGCAAGTACAGAGGGACAAACACTTCCTTAGTCCTGCTCGCCACCCTATTCTTTATACAAGCCAGGGTGCCATCGTCCTTCTTAGCCACCCTGGGCACACTACTGGCTAATATTTAACCAGCCGTCAATGGACACTCCAAGATCCTTTTCTGCTGGACAGCTTTTCAGCAATTCTGGTCCAAGCCTTTAGTGCTCCATGGGGTTGTTGTGGCCTAAGTGCAGGAGGTGGCTCTTGGCCTTGTTGAACCTCATAGATGCTCTTAGCCCATTGATCCAGCCTGTCTAGATCCCTTTGTAGAGTCTTCCTGCCCTCCACCAGAACAACGCTCCCACCCAACAGGGTGTTGTCCATGAATTTACTGAGGGTATATTCGATCCTCTCATCCAGATCATTAATAAGGGTATTGAACAGGACCAGGCCCAAAACTGAACCCTGGGAGATACCACTAGTAACCATCTAAAAACTGGATATGAAACCATCTACCACTACTCTCTGGGCACAGCCGTGCAGCCAGTTTTTAATGCAGTAAAGAACTACATCTGTCCAAGCCATGGGCTACTAGCTTTTCCATGAGTATGCCAACGTAAAATAGTGTGAAAGGCTTTGCTGAAGTCTGAGTAGACTACAGCTTTTCCCTCTTCTTCTAGGCAAGTTGTGAGGTAGCAAAAAGAGATCAGGTTGATCAGGCAGGACATACCTTCTCTAAAACCATGCTGGCTGGGCCTGATCCCTTGGCTGTCCTGTATGTACTATGCGATCTCACTGAAGATGATACAAAACCTTGCCAGGCACCGAGGTTAGGCTGACGGGCCTGAAGTTTCCTGGATTCTTCCCCTGAACATGAAGAAGATGGAGACTGCCTTATCAAGCTCTTCCAAACAGCTCCCTCAGTACCCTGGGATGAATTTCAGGTACGAATTCCATTTGGTCTCATAGACTTCTAAGTGGCACAGCAGGTCACTATCTACTTCCTCCTGAATTACAGGGGGCATATTCTGCCCCCTGTCCCTGTCTAGCAGCTCAGGGGGCTGGTTGCCCTGGGATAACCTGTCTTTCTGTTAAGACTGAGTCAAAGAAGGCACTCAATGCCTTCCACCGTCTTAGGTGCTTTTTTCTGGACACGTGCTTGTAGTGTAATGTTCTTCTTGCACTGAGGTGCCCAAAACTGCCCAAAACACAGGTGGGGCTGTACCAGTGCAGAGTAAAGTAGGACAGTCACCTCCCTTGACTGACCAGTGATGGTGGGCTTGACGCACCCCAGGACACAGCTGGTTCTTTTCGCTGTCAGGACACACTGTTGACTCATATTTAATTTACCATTGACCCAGACCACTGGATCTCTTTCCATTAGGACTGCTCTCCAGGCTCTTATCCTCCAGTTCATATGTATGATCAGGATTACCCTGTCCCAGATGGAAATCAGCACTTGCTCTTGTTAAATTTTATATGGTTGGTGATTGCCCAGCTCTCTAGTTTATCCGTATTTCTCTGTAGGACCTCTGTACCTCTGAGGGAATACACAGCTTCTCCTAGTTGAGTATCACCAGCAAACTTACTTAATGTTCATTCGATTCAAAATGGGTAGAATCAGGTATTTACAGTGGAGCAGAGGCTAATTACGCTTGTGATCGTCCATCTTGTTTATAGGTTTATAGACATCATAATTATGAAGACTGAAGAAATCAGAATAGTAAGAAACAATTCTATCTTTTGGGAGTAGATAGATGGCTTCATTGACATGCCTCCATTCACCTAGAATCACCCTTAAGCTAGAAGCTGATTATCCTTTAGAAAAAGTAAACTAGAGTATTGACTTAATGGCAAAGGTCTGCTTGAACTGCAGGAATACCAGAGAGAATAATGATTTCTATCACCTGTCGTTGACCATTTTGGACAGTGACTTGCAGCAGACTTTCTCCATTGCTTCTGTTTTATACTATGACTCTCGCAGCATGCCTGTCTCCCACAACGATGCAGGAAAGACCAAGTGTGTGGAAACATGCTCTTTTCAAGAGGATGCATTATCTCCCCAGATTTTTATATCACACTCAGACAGTTTCCATGAATCATCAGGAACATCTACTTCATGCAATGAAGTGCAGTGAAAAAAGCATAACGCCAACACCAACTCCAAACCAACAAGTTTGGAAATAAGGAAAGTTTGGAAATAAAACAGCAACTACTGTTTATTTGTAAATAGTTTCCAAAATGTACCTTTCAGAGATGAGGAGCAAGTAAATTATAGCACCCAGTTCACAACTGATCTGACCAAAATTAAGATTTCATCATAAAATATCTAAAAAATATTTTGGTCGATGAGTAGTGATACTTCATGGAAAAGAAACCCAGCAAGAGAACAGTGATGCTAGATTTCAGGACGGAGTGTCAAAAATGCCAGGTCTTGCAGAAATACAAGGCAGGATTATCCTGGAATCATAGGCACCAGAAAACATATACAACACTTTGTGCATACATTTGGCATCAGATCTGCCCAGAGCCTGGGAACATGGGCATCTGGGGTTCCTGGCTTGCTGACAGCCTTAAGGAAAGACGTATAAAAGGTTAACTCCTAGTATATCACCTAAAGACCTGGGAAAATAAAAGAAAACCACAAATGTTTGTCAGAATAAGTTGTATTGTTCTTATGAACGGTCTTTCTGTATGAAAGCCTGTCAATTTCCACAACACAGTCTTCCATATACAAAAAAAAAAAAAAAAGTGTTAAAATCAGAAAGCTTGTCCTAACAAGCTCTGTTTGTGAGAATTTATTTAGTAAGGATATTGAGATCCTCTGACTGAAGATGCAAAATGTTCTGGTTTTATATTGTTTCTATGAACAAGCAAGGCAAATTTTCAAATGTATAGAGAACTAAGTACACAGGGAAATTACAAAGAGGGATTTTCCTGCATTTTCTAACAGAGTAATCTATTAATAATACTTTAGATAAGATCATATGATGTTATACAATGTGCAAGTCCTAGTGTTTAGATAATTAAAGGAACATTTTCAAAATGCTTTCTGGCTACCAGCAAGGGATTATGCATGGATTGGTTTTAATCTTCAAAAGACCAGATATAAAAAAAGATTAATCTTACTATTGCTTGTATTTAACCTGATATAAAATTTAAACCGACATTTTTTCATCCAAAAATATACGAATACCTTCTATATCAAACAATCCGTTTACAAGTTTCCATCAGAAAATCTTCACAGTACTATGATAGCAAAGCAGAAAAATGTCTTATTTACTAAAAGAGTCAGCAGTTTTCTGCAGGCTTGCTTAGATTCCTCTCTGCAGGAACTATGTCTAATTCAGATTAAAATGTCATTGATTTCCCTATAGGATCTCTCAGACACTCTCAAAGGCCCTTTCCTGTAGGGAATTTCATTTGTCACTGGTCACCACAGCACATCAAAATGGTGCATACATTCCGTGTGATTTAATTAAACATAATTATGCAAGTTAGGGAACATGCTTTAGGATTGTACATTGATCAACCCTTTGCTCTACCTTTTAACAGTTATCCACATCACTTCACACTATGTTTATATGACAAATAACAGATATGATACAACTGCACACAGAAAAGATGTGCATAATATTGGAAGAACAGGGAAGAAGATGTGCTGTTAGCCTTTAAAATAATTCAAAGCATACTGCAACAGCTAGGAAAGGATTTCAGTGTAATAACAACATAAACCCTAGTTTTAAATCAAAAAATCTTTTGCATCCATGATCATCCAAATTTTCTGGTTTTCATTTCAGCAAGAATTCTTTTTGGTTATAATTATCTACACCATAACCATCGGCTGCTGGCTTTTGACAGCTCAAATAAACCCTACCCAGAAGCAGTAAAGTGGAACTGTTTGGGAGTCTAGGTGAAACAAAGAACTTTTCTATAATGTTATAATGTATCCACTTAAAAGAGAGAAAAACAACCCCAAAATCCATGGACTTCCACAACTGTCAGCTTTATAGGGCCCCTACGAGGCAGCCTTGAAAGCAACCTTTGGCATCTGCTCCTCCAGTTTGCATAAGTAATTGATAAGTGATTAGGAGCACATGCTGACAGAAACAAGCTCAGCATGTGATGGAGTGGGCTAATTGTCTTGCTTCAGATTACACTGAATTTCAGAAAGATTTTTGAAAGAATGATTATGTATTTAAAGAGTTTATGACCTTCAGGTTAACAGACATCCATGACCTGTCTCAAGAGTTATATAATAGTCACAGAACAAGTCACAGAACAAGTGACTATGCTTTCACTGCAGACGGGGCAAGTTTGGGGCATTTATTTCTGTAGAAGAACCACTGTGACCTCCCGCTCATCCTACAAAATGCACAGGTTCTCTGTCTGAATTCCTTCTTAGTAAGCAGCGGCATGGCTTGAGAAGAAATGAGGTGAAAAAGGGAGGCTATTGGACTACGATTCACCACAGGCAAGAGAAAGGACTGTGTCAAGGCTATTACCCTAATCCACAGCTACAGGTTTGGGACTGACACCTTCAGTCAACCTGGCAAGTTCATCAGTCAAAAAAAGGATTTTGTTTTATTTTTTAAGCTTCCATCTTTCTCAGTGCTGTCTAGCCAAAGTGCACCTTTGCTTCTGAGTTGCTCGTGTGACTGACCATTCCTCGTTCCCCAACAGTCATCTTCACTGGGATGACAGCACCACAAAACAGCACTTGGGAGTCTTCACTTAGAGCTGCTCACATGATACTGAAACAACTGGACTGACTGCAGCTCTTTTCAAGAACATTAAAAACCCCTGAATTTCTAATTTTGCATCTTGGAAATTGACTTTTCCTCCTGTAAGGGTAAACTTCTAGGAGCCACACACTTAGCTGTGCCATCCAACCAAAGACAGAACAGAACCTTCCATGCACAGGGGACCTATGGCTTCAGGAGGCTACTGACTTTAGTGTCTTGACTGCCTTTGAGACGTAACAGCTAATTAGTATGCCCTGACCTCTGTATGGCTTGGGATCATCCTGACATGTGATACCTTTTTGAGAATGCAGTAGGACTTTAAGAGGCTGCATCCAGTCCCCCACCACTGTCCTGTGAGCTGCTGTGTACAGGCAGGACCCACAGGATGCTCTTAGTAGGCCATAGGTTACCACTCTTTTCCTTCCTTTGTTCCTTTCTTGCTTCCTTTCTTCCTTCCTCTCTCCCTCCCTTCCTCCCTCTCTTCCATCCTCCTTCCCTGCCTGCCTGCCTTTCCTTCCTTCCTTTCCTTCCTTCACTTGCCTGCAACAAAAGTGCATGACAGACCCTTTAAACTAGTTCTGCTTCTGATAAAAGGCAAATGGCAATTGAATCTCGACATGGGGATGAAAGGAAGGAAACGAGAGGGAAGGGGACTGGAAGGGAGGAGAGAGAAGGGGAGGGGAGGGAGACACAATTCAACTGGAGGATGAAATTGTCTGTAACTAAAATAGCTTGACTTTAAGAAATCTACTTTTGCAGTAGAAAAATCATAGTAACAAAAGGAGTTTGAAGACACTCTCTTCATAAACATGCATTGAAGTGATAATTTTATTTTTCCATCTGTCAATATTTCTCACGATATTCAAAGTCAAGACATAATTCCTGAGAGTACTACTAACCTGCTGTGATTACCAGGCACAGTCACATTAAAATGATTTCATCACCTCCGTGGGAACCGAGTGAACATTTGTTTTGTTGAATTTGGGCAGAATCATATCCCAGGAATTTGCCCTTGAATTTCTTTGAAAAATATGGATAAGAAATATGCAAAAAAAAATTTCTTACACTTACAATAATCTGCATAAATTAGGCAGGAGCATGAAGCTTCAAAAATTTATGAAAAATCTAACAACAGAATCAATTTTTTCTTACTTTGCCATTTACAGCCATCTCTGTACTGCACCAGAAATTCTTGTTCTGCAAGTACTCCTTCCACTCACTACATCCCAGGCTGGATGTACCAGAACATATAAGAAACCCATCTCTGCCTGGTCCTTCCCTTAGCCCTTACTATTGGCAACCTGATGCTTGTGTAGGAGTGGGAAAGCTGAGGAGGGTATAGGATGTAAAATAATTTCTGTTATCCATTGTCCTATCTTTGGATTATGTATACTAGCCTCTTCAGAAACTGTGTCATTCCTGTGTTTGAGAGCATGCTGCTTTCAACCATACGAAATGACATGGAAAAAAAAATGTAGTAAGGCCACATACTCTGTTACATTTGCGCTAGGGAAAGTATGTGGTTATTCAGGGAGGGCGAAATTTGCTACCAGTTAGTTGCGGACTGAGGCAGTTGTGATGCAAAGACAATTGCAGGCACAATGGAGGCGGCTTTTCAGTGCTTGCAGTGGTTACTTCTGTATCTGGAATACAACCATCCCAATATATTAGCTACTGAGAAAATGGAAGGGTTATATGTCAGCATGAAATGGCTTCTGTGAACATCTGCTGTAAGCTGGCTATGTGGCAGTAGATGAATGTGAACTCCTGGAATTAATCAAGCAGGGCATGACCTTACTGAAACATTTATGATAAAGCAGTTGCACACCATGGCAACAGTCTCCTCTCTCTCTCTCTCTGTCTCTCTTCTCTCAGATTCCGAGGGTGGCTCTTCACCAGCCCCAGCTTCCACACTTCTCTGGAGAACAAAAGGGACAAGGAGTGCTATTGATGTAATTGTTTCTGTGAACTGCACTGGTCATTCTGTAGCATTTGGGCTCGTTAATACCTGCTCTTCTTGATAGTCTGTAAGCAGCTGTGTAGGGCTCTCATAGTGTTTTCTATAAATGTGCTGATAGTCACAAGCGGGCAGGCATTTTAGAGCAAAAAAGAGAAAACACTATAGTTTGTTAATTTGGTGTCAAAAAGGACCACTCCAGAACAGCAGTCAGTGTGTTGTGCTGTTCTTCTCCATTTCACTTCGCTTGTGGTATAATTTTCTGTGCTTTCTGGAGGCCAACAGATCCCCACAAAGGGCAGGGTTGAGTTGAAGTCTGTGCCAAGCAAGCACCTTTTGGGCTGTGCTAGAGGGAGGTCATAAAAGTCCTAATATCAGACCCTCATTTTCCTGCATGTGAAACACGCTTACCAGAGAGCTTGTCAAAGGTTAAGCTTGTTCACACAGCCACTGATTTTGTTTTCACTGCAGCTTTACATACTGTTAATAGTTACTCTTCATTACTAAATGAAAGACATCAGCTATGGTGCCTGAAATGCTTCTCTGGGCTCTCCATGCAATGTCCTCAATATATTTTTCAACTTTCCATAATAACTTACATACTTTTCCTCAGAAGTTTATTTTGTAACATGTCCCTATCTTCATCAGAAAATTTGAAGAGGAATGACAGATCACCTTGCATTTGCCTCAAATTTGCAAGTAAGAGTAACCATTAAAAACTAACAAAAATGGGGGGGGGGGTGTGACAAGAAGGNAAAAAAAAAAGAAAAAAAAAAAAAAAAAAAAAAAAAGGGGGGGGGGGGTGTGACAAGCAGGAAAAATTAGGAGACTTAATTATTTACTCAAAAAAAAAGCATAATAAATAGTTATGTACATTGCTAGAACAATAAATACTGACTGTTTCAAAGTAAACATCTTTCTAAAAAAACCAAGGTAGAGATACTCTGGTTTATGACAGTGTTCAAACACATGTTTTCATACTTAAGCAGGTTAACCACTGTCCCATTCTCTGTTATGTTTTGTTACTATTAATCTCTGTCAAGTCATAGTTTATTTGTCCTCCTCCAAAACATCACTCTTTCTTTCAGAAAACCAAAGAGAGAATATAATTATACATCTGTATTTCTACCTCAGGGTTTTGTACGCCTTCTGAACAATGTAGACAAAGTGTTTCAATAGAAATAGTTACCATAAATTTTGTCCTTTACCCTTCCCTTCCAGTCCCCATATTTTCACCTACTGAAAATAAAAGATGCTAAAGTAAGCTTTTAGAAAGAGCTATTTTGAATTTGAGGGAGTTCAGCTGTCACATACCCACTAACTCTGTTCCCTGCTTTCTACTACAATAAGAAATCCTATCTGAGCTATAAAATAAATAACACAAAGATTGGTGAATCTTGTCTGGTTAAATTATCCTCTTTCACCTAAAATTCCTAAACTCAGCCTTTCCCTCAGTAATGGCACTAATAACATTTCTCACCTCTATCCAACATCTTCTTATCATGCTATGTGAAAAACTGGGTTTTAGAACTCTGCACATGTGGATACTTGTTGCAATTAATGACCAACTACCCTGTTAGTTTCTGCCTAAGACAAAGGGCTGATTTGTGGTAATGGACTGGCATGAGACCCAGTGGTTGACTGAGACTCTAATCATCTTCATAACAAAATATTTAACTTTTTCGTGGAGGACACTTCCAGGAATAACATTTTGGACAGTTCTGGATATTTCTACAAGCAGCCCTTGCTGTCTATAAATCAAATGATCTGCACTGTTTGTCTAATTAAATAGTCTTGACAAACAGCACAAGGGAATGTGGCCATCCCATCAAGTAGCTCTTTCTGCAGAATTAACCAAATGATATAAACCATTTTAATTAATTGGTGGAAGGTTTTTCTAGAGATGTGTGAGCTGACTGATGCCTTCTACATAATTTGAAATAATTGATAGGAATGGATCATATATGTACTAGAGTGACCACATAAAATTGGAGGTGATTTTTACTGTAAACATCTGGCCAATGGCAGATGGAGAATCTCCTCTGAACCAGCTGAAGTGTTGTTGTAAGGACCCTTGCATATCAAAAGCTCCCTTCACCGCCCATACAGAGTCCAACCTCCTTGAGAGATTCAGTTCTCCATATGAGCCTTATCTTCTGCAAAGTAGCTCAATAAATTAATGGTTTTCTTTTCATCCAGAAACACTGTCTGTTAAAGTCTGTACAGCAAACAGGATGTGAAGCAAAACAAATTTTCCAGAAGTTCTTAGAAACTTCAGAACTTCTTCAGGCGTTCTTAGGAACTTTGAAAATCCTTAGGAACAAAAGTTGTTACGGAGTATTTGACACAGAAGACACCACCTGTAAGAATACTATATGTTGTAATTTCCTTAAGAAATCAGATATAACAGAAAGTATGCACTATGGTTCTACTCCATGCTCAATATGAGAATTAAATCTACATCAGTATCTCTGACATGTTTAAAATAGTATACTTAGTGTAATCGTCCATTCTGGCTGAAAAGATATGAAGGGAATGATTTTCTGCTGTACATAATGAAAATTAAAATATTTTTCAGGTGTATACTATTTTTAATTTTTAAGGAAAATGTAAATATACTGTTTTTTCTTGTATGTTTACTTCATCAGTATCAAAATATTTTACTAGGACCCCTTTAAATGACTAAAACAAGTTACTTTGTTTTAATGCTATTGTGTCTTCTAATTTTTATGTAACATCATAGAGTTTTAAAATCTGTGCTGCATATTGGAATGAATAACAACATTTAAATTATTTTCTTAATTTGAAATGGTGTGAAAGATTTCAATTTCTTTTTACAAAGCTTTTGTTTTTGTTCTTGGTTTTGTTTTTTTTTTTTTTTTTTTT
>VXAY01003238.1:278092-296787 GCA_013399855.1 Oxyruncus cristatus | reverse complement strand
GGGTTAAGGGTTTTTTCCCTGGAAAAAAAAAAAAAAAGAAAAAAAAAAAGCTGGCATCTTGGATTAACCAGTGAGTTGAGGAATAGTGAAACCAGCTATAAAAAGTATTAGGCCTGAAAACACTGCCCTCTAAAGAGATAAAAATGAGGAAGCTTTTTTTTGCTGTCCTTCTTTCATTGTTTAAATACATACCTGATCTTTTACATACTCATCTGATCTTTAGGTTTGGTTTGGTTTTCCCTTGTTGAATAACACTCTTAAAGAATGTGAAACAGAAAAAAGCACGAATAATGAAAAAGCTTATGCATATTTCTGGTTTTCTGGTACAAACCAGTCAGGAAACACAGCTTCTTTGTAGGCATGGAAGACTCCCATCCATGTCTTAAAAAAACCCCAAGATTTTGATATTATATTTGCTGAAATAGTCCAGTTTTCTGTTTGGTAGCAATGTCAGCTGGAAAACATCCCATCATAGACATACCTGTATATGTGCAAACTTGTTCAGTCCTTCTTTAGTTGAAACTCTGAAATAAGCCACTCGGCATAAAGAGGCTTTGCTAAGCTCCCAATCTGACTCTCAAATTAGCACAGCTGACCCTGCTATACTTAGCTGCCTGCATACTAACTAGGTGATCAATTTTTCTTTTATTGTAATGCTTAAAAAATGTGTTGTCCTGCTGCAGAATACTCTTGTTCTTAGTTTTTCATGAATAATTAGCAATCAGAAAGGAGAGGTAGTTGTTTTTTCTATAGTAACTTCCCCATTAATCATTTGTGATTAGCTGCAAAATCTCCAGAGCTACCATCACTCTTTGAAACTCTACTTAGTATCATCTGGCTGGTTCTTACCTACTGACTTTGTCAGTGATATGACTGACATGACCATTAAAAAACCCCAAAACAACAAACTTGACTTGCTTTTTGTCCTGAACTTTCCTTCAGAGAGTGCCGCACTTGTCCTGCACTTTCATTGACGCTTGGACAGACATAGACAAAGAATCCCACTGTATTATAGAAATTTGATATTAAAGAACCTACACAGAAGATTCTGATACAGTAATAATTATTTGATTACACTTCACACATTAGAAGTGTTGTGTAAATATTAACTATGTGATCTACCCAACAGCCTCTCAAGACAGGTAGTTATTAGGTATTATTCCAATTTCACATCCATGAAAAGTCAAGACATGAAAATCCCCAATCCTGCAGTGTTCTGAGTACCAGCAGCCAAGCTGCAGAGAATATTAGGAGAATGTGTCACTTTTGGGAAGCCTTTAATAGTTGACCAGATCTGCACCCAAGTGTTTATTATATGGTTATGTTTTAATAAAGAAATATTCAACACCCTGAACCTCCTGTTAAAAACAATAGGTTTCAGCAATTGCTCAGCATGGGTGGCTGTATCCATTAGACCTTAAATATGAACAAGCCTCTCTTGAACATCCTAATATGTCTGGAATTGATGTCAAGATGGAAACTTGTAAATTTCTGTTACTGTTACAGTTTATTCACAGAGCTGTGCCACTTCTCAACACTTCCTCAATCTTCTGTGTAGTCCTCAGCACTAAGAGCAGACTTGAGAAGCAAAAATCCCTAGGTCCAAGACTCTTCTGAGGGAAATAATTCTGACTATGCTGCTTATAGAATTTTAGGGATTACTTAAGATTTCTTCAGCAGAGAAGTATGTGAGTCATATAATAGAATCATTTAGGGCAGAGAAAACCTACCATATTATCAAGTTTAACAGCAAAGCTAACCCTGCCAAGTCCACCACAAAACCATGTCCCTAAATGAAATATCTACATCTCCAGAGAACCACATTTCATAGAACACGCAAATTATTTGTTTATGAAATATTTATTCATTTCCAGGCTGATTTAAATTTAAACTAAAAATTAACTTAAATACAAATAATAAATAATAATGCATTAAAAATAATGACTAAGGTATAATGACATAGATAATGATGTGGACTGACATAAAATACATACTGTGTATGCAGATAGCTGTCCTCCTAGACATTTGCAGCTTGAACAGTCTTCACTACTAAAATTCTATGGTTAGTTTGGATGTTATTCCCTATGCTAAAGTCATGTCTTTCCAGAACTAGCTAGCTGTGATGGTGTGTTCCCTTTTCCCTTCCACCCATCTTTTCTGCCCGAGCCATTGCCACCAGTGGTGCTTGTGTTGGCTGCATCTGGCTTACAGATGCAGTAGTTCAGGGCCATAAACCTTGTTTATGGTAAGGGCTAGTAGAGCACAATCCCAAATACAGCTGGTATGTGAATATGACTGTAAGTCAACCATCCTCCTCCATAAACAGGACAGCCCAGGGCCCGCTGATCTCCCCTAGAGTAGGGACACTTGTCAAGGTTACTTCTCAAGTTTGAGAGATTTCTTGCTGCAATGGATCCTTGGTAAGTGATCAATAAACCTTGAAATCTTACCTAAGTGATATGAAGGATTGGTTGTGTGCTTGTAATCATTTAGACATGAATTGTTGAGCAAGCCTGGGACTAAGTCTGGATCCAGCTGCATGTAAACTCCTTTCAATAAAGGAGTTTAGAAAGCAACAGGGTCCTTTCTGAGCCTCATGACTCAGTGACAGGGTCTCCCTTATAGTTCTGTCTGACCCTGTCCTCTATGCAGTAAACAATCAAGTGTATCTTGCCACCGAATCTGATTCAACCACTGTTGCATCTACTATCAGAAGTGAAATCACTGTTTTATACCAATAAACATATTACTACTTCTCTCATGTTACAGGTTAAATCACCTTGAGGAAAATTGATTGAGAGTGTCTATACATCTGTGTTTCAGTCACCTCTGGAACTACAAGCAGGTTGATGACTGCCCTCTAAAGAGTCTCTACAGAGAAGACTCCACACTCTGCAGGAAGAATTCCCCAAATATACTGGCTGCAGATTAGAAAAAATAATACCTGTCATACTTTAAAAGAATAGAAAATCTATGCAGTCAATATAGCAACCAACAGTCAGATCCAAAGCTTTTGGTCAAGTATGATCTTCACATCTACTTTTTCTGGCTATATGTCCTGTTCTAACAAGACACATTAGTTCTGTTCCCTAACCTTGTTTTACCAGATCAAAGATGGTTTTAGTCTTATTTTAGCTATCCCCTTTTCGATGAAATCAGTCTCTTGAAAGCTTAACTATATAAAATTTTTATTTTTAATGAAAAATAAACTAAAGAATATTTTTTATATTTACATCATGGTAGGGACCTTAAAGAGTCCTGAATTATTTGAATGACATACATGAATAAATGACTCTGCCAGGAATGGTTTCTTACACCAACAGAGATACACATACTCTACAAATACTACAGAAAGCCAATAAAAAGAAAACAAGAAGTTGAGGAGGCAGAATGTAATTTGGCCAGTTTGAATGTTTGAATACAGAAACCACCTTACTTTTTACCAAAATCAAAAAAGTAAGAGGTTAGTTTATTGTTTCAAGTTTGATCTGTTCCAGGAACTCCTTTTGCAAAAGTCAGCCCACAGACTAACCCAGAGTTAGAACTATTGGCAGCTAGCTGAAGTTCAGACAAAGGGCATGTTTTGGTCTTATAGAATCTATTTTTGAAAAGGAATTTTTTAACAGAGACCTGGATTTTTAGTAACTTAAATGTGAAATAAAATTATTATACTTAGTGTCTGTTTGCCCAAATTGTGTTTTCAAAAGGCAAACATTGTCCATAAGCATAAGGGTAGAGTCACCTAAGGAAGCTCTTCATGCAAATCAAAACCTAAAAAAATATGCTATACACCCTGCTGACAAATAGCATGTTTTTATAAAAACACTCATTCTCTTTCACATAAATCTTGCAAATTAGTATTAGTCTTAGAAATTTTGGGTCTTGATTGGGGTTATTTAATTTTGCATTTGCAGAGAGACTATTCTACTTTTTGATATGCTGTAAAATATATTTAGCTGTTCAGTTTTGAAGCTAAATGTATAGATTTAGATCCTAAGTTTTGGGCTTCTTTTCTTTTCAGGGAGTTTTTATTGAGAAAATTTCAAGAAAATATTTGTTAGCAAGCTTTCCTTATCTTTTAAGGAAGACAACATTTGCACTTCCACTGAGATACTATGCTATGCCTCTATTAACCCTGTAGAAGAAAGTTAAGAGAGAAAACTTATAAAGGTCTTTTGTACTCACATTTTAGTTACCAATCCCTACTAAAGGGAACCTAAATGAGAATACCTTGGCTCCACGGCCAGACAGTGCAGTTAGGTGGGCATCCGAATTCATAATAATATCTCTGAGAAGCAGATCTATGGAAATCTCATTTCCTATGGGGCTGTGCACAGCTTTTCACTAGAATATTCTCTTTTGTCTAAAGGTTTAGAAACTCCATACTTACCTAAAGCATTCATACATTCTCCTCTGTACTCTTTCTGTTGCCTAAGATACTTAGCATGGATGTTGCAGCTTTTCTAGAGATAAACAGGATATCTCTCATGTTACTTTCTGGATACGCCAGTGAAACTGGAAGTGCTTAAGACTTGGAGAGCTTTGTTCTGCCCAATGTTGAAAAGAACTCAAAGCCCAGTTTCCAGTGTCACTGTGGAAATATTAAAGAACCTATCTTAGTCCCAAAACCTGCTTCTCCAGTATACTGGACATCCAAGCCATTACACTCATTACAAAGGGACATTCACTACATTCATTACTAAGGGACATTCTCAGGACTGTGAAGGAAAAAAGTACTGCCCCCTTTATTATTTCCTCACCTTATCCCAGGCTGGCTGTGAACACAGCTTTCTGATCATCGTTTGTGTCCTTCTCAAGAAGAAAAATGACTTGATGACCAAGCAAACACTCTGCTGTCCTGACTTTGTTACTGCATGAGGATGAGTAACATTGCCCAGATTACCCAGATGTCTCTGTTTCCTCTTTTCCACTTCTGCACCTCCACTGCAGTTGAAATGAACTGCTCACTATGCAGGTATATTTCTCTGACTGTGAACAAATAGTAGGAGATTTGGCCCTATTAATGTTTCAGACATAAGCACAGACAGAGCAGGGCTTAACCTTTTTGAAAGTTCCTAAAGTCTTTTCAAAAATGTTTTGCAAAAAAAAATCACAATGCAGAAAGGTTAGGCAAAATTCTCCCTGGTGTCTGACTAGATTTAAACTTACATTTCCTGAGAGAAATAGATCTGTTAACCTAAAGTCAAATCTGGTGTTTCTGCTGACAAAAGTTTTGGCGACATCTTAGGTATTTGCTAAAATATCAGGGCTGTATTCAGAAAAGTGAGTGTTTCAATGCTCAGATGTTGACCCTGAGGACTTTAGTCTAGAAAAAAAGTTTAGGAGCCTCTCCTACATTTGTGTATTTTCAGGAACAAGTTTGTTTTATTCCACAGTAACATACTGTACTTACATATTAACAGGGCAAAAATAGATCGAAGGAAAAATAGAGCAGCCATCCTTTAAACTCATTAGAATGAAGCAGTGAACATTTTTAGTATGGTCTCTGTTGACCCAAATCCATAAAATCTCCATCTTATTTAAACTAAAAATAATTTATGTATGGTTTTCCTCATAGCATGCCTGTTTTCATCTCATACCACCAAGGATTAAGCTAGTGGAGTTTGAAAACTTATTTGATTGTTACAAGTGACTTTGATATCTTAATGCCATCCAGTGCTGCTACGGATGAAACAAACCTTGTGGTTGCAGCTAATATCAGTACCAGTGACAACCCTCCTTCCCGTAGCCAACCCCAGGTCTTACAAGAAACAGAGAAGTCCACTCTTTGGCATAAAATATCAAAAGTGTTATTCTCCTGGAGTTGTCCAAAATTCAGAGTATTCTGCATTATTTAGATTTCACTGAGCATCTCAGGAAACTGTTAGTTGAACTTACTACTGCTAGAACTTTAGACACTAGAACAAAACTTTAGTTTTCCCTGACTTTGGAGGAGCATTCCAGTATGAAAGCTTGTAGGAAGAGAAAAGCAGACCATGATTGAATTAAGAGCTACAGTCCTTACTGTCAGGAAATATTAAGAAAGAGATGATGATTGTACTTAAAGGAAAATGTGGAAAATGTGGGAAAATAGTAATTAATTGTGAAGTCATATAACTGTAGAATGGTTAAGGTTGTAAAGGACCTCAAAGAACATCCTGATCTAATCTGCCTGCCATGGGCAGGGACACCTTACACTTGACTAGGTTACTCAGAGCCACATCCAGCCTGGTCTTAAACACCCTCAGGGATGGAGTCAACAATCTTCCTGGGCAACCTGTTCCAGTGCCTCACCACCCTTATATTGAGGAATATCTTCCTAGAACCTAATCTAAACCTAATCTCCTTCAGTTTATGGCCATCTCCCCTTGTTTTACCATTACATGGCCATGTGAAAAGTCCCTCTCCAGCCTTCTTGTAAGCCCATGTTAGGTACTGGAGGGCTGCTATTAATGTCTCCTTATTAGATTAATGTCTCCTTAGTCTCCTCAGTCTCTCTTCTCCAGGCTGAACAGCTCCAGCTCTCTCAGCCTGTCTTCATAGCAGAAGAATGAAGAACTAAGTGTTTCAGAGAGTATTTTACTATGTGGAAAATTGAAGGAATGATGAATTCAGGTTCATCTGCCAAGCACGTTTTCATTGACTCTCTGGATGAATGTACAATGAGCAGAACATCAGTGAATAGGGAGCTGCCATTCATTAAGCTAGCCTGAACAAATTATCTCCTTAATATGACTAACTACTACTGTACACAGACACTTAATGACACTTGTTTAATATTTACACAGGATTCTAAGACTTGCACGGAATCCTGTATCAATTTGAAGCCTTTTATGAGCCAAAGAAGCCCAAGACAGATAAAGTAATGGAACCTAGTTACAGGTACTCTATTTTATTTATTTTTTTTTTGTTTTAATCTGATGTCATAATTTATAAGATTCAAGACACAATGTTTCAGGATAAAAGCTTGCAACATCCCCTGAAACAAATTTCATAATTTCAAACCATTTATTTCTAATAGTTACATAGTACTTGGTGGAAAATTAAATTATGTTATAAACCAGGAATAATGTCATATCTCTAAGCTTCATTTGACTGCACCCATTCATTTATCAACTTCTGATACTTTACAGATATGCATAACACTCTGCATCTCACAAATTTTTTTAATACCTATTCAAGAGTTCTTTTCTTATTTGGCTTCAGATTTGTACACTGTTGCTATAAGCCGTATGACATATCTCCCAGAGCAAAAATGTTAAGAAAGAAAAAAGTTAAAGAGCAAGAAGGTAATACTTAAAATTAATTTTTTAAAAAAGCAAACAGTGCAGTCATTAGGGAAAACTATGAAGAAAGTTTTTTAAAAAAGGACAGAAAGAAGACAGCGTATTGGGCAAAAAGAACATGTTTTGAATAAGAAATATGCAGAATTTGAGTCTCTGGTCTTTTTTATTCCCTCAGAAGTTTCTATTTTCTTTTCTTCCCAGTGTAGTTGCTAAAAGGTTGCTAACTGCTGCATTGTTACTATGTATGCTATTAACAAGTTTTGTTGATCAGAGATCACACAAAGGCATTCATTATCTGAACTAAGTAATCACTTTTTTCAACTCCAAAAAGCCTAGAACAATAATTTTTTTTTAGTTACCACGTATATTTCTTTTAGAGTTTACTAATGATGAATACGTCTTCCTGCTGAAGTGGCATTGATTACAAATATACCCTGATTTGACATGACAAATGTCACAGACCATCCTCTCAGAGCCACTGCTTTTGCATACGCAGAGTGAAATCAATTTAAAAGGCAATCCATACTACACGTGCAGAGAACTAGTTATTAACACAGTATTATAAAAAAGTCGATGCCTCGAAGAAGATTTACTCCTGTTGAACAGAAGTATGCAATTTATTTCATTAACTTAAAAGAGGTCCACTGACTTCTTTCCCTTTTTCTTCCTATATTACCTCTTTCCTAATCCTGCATCATCACAGTGAATGTCATGAAAACTAATCAATCCATTTTAGTTTAGGAGAAAATGCCCCCAATTGATGTTTTAGCTGTCTTTTTAACAATGTTAAATGGTTGGAAACTGTTGAAGTTAAAGACTTTTACTGCTTGCTGCAAGTGAATAGTGTAAATGGTATTGATCTGCTATGAGTGCTTTACAGTAGAGAAACATTTAGTACATTATTTAAAGTATAAATACCTATTTGATTTATTTTTAGCTTTTATCTAGACATTTTTAAGATGGTTTTTCTTTACAAAGCTTTGTTTAAAAATACAAATGGCATTCAGGTCTCTCTTATAGATGGAGTTGCTCCTGTTTTCATCAGTAGAAACTGAAAAGAAAAAGAAAGAAAGCAGAGGAGGGAGGTTTGATGCTCCTGTAAGTGATGAAACTGAGAAACAAGCATCAAGAAGAGGAAGTGAGAAATTATTCAGATCTTCAAAGTTGAAGCCAGATGTCAGAAGGCAAAGCTAGAGATACTAGAAGGCAGAGCCTTGAATCTTTACATCTGCTATAACTTTGGTTTTGATAATATTCATCCAGAAACTCTGAAAGTGACAACCCAGAGATCACAAACTTGGAACAGTGAGGGCTAAAGGAACCCCAGAGACTGGGACTGTGACACCAGGAAAAAAGCACCATGGCTGATTTTTTACATATGATGATATAAAGGAATACTCCCCTTTTGTCATGACTTGTTCAAAGAAAGGAGATGTTTTGCTGCTTTCAACATACTGCTTATAATGTCTTTATTAATAAATCTATATGAAGAGAAAGGCAGAAAGTACTGTCAGTGATGGTATGACTAATTTCTACCATTTTATGCTTTTATTTGTATTACATGGCTAAGTACTCTTTCATAGACTCAGCCAAGAAGTCAATCTATCAGATATTTTTTTCTTAACTGTTTGCAGTCGTGAACTGCAGACCGCAGAGTGAAGTGCTTTGAACTCCTTTACAGAGATACACAGTGATCAGATCTAAGTTCAGTTGGTGTGAAAAAAAGACATAGGCTTTTTAACCTCTCAGGGCAAGCTAAATTTTGCCTTAACTCACCTAATGCAGAAGACCAGATCTGTACAAGATTTCAATGTAAACTGACAGTAGAAGAGATGAATTAGCATAACTGACTGTTTCACTTGCAAAGATTAAATAGCTTTTTACTGCAGATGTTTGCCAAGGAAAATGCTCCCTAGTGGAAGACTATAAGCAGTTAAGATGGATTTGATGAGAATTTTAATTGCTGTTATGCAACTGGTAACAGAAAGGTTTTATTAAATGCCATGGAAAAGCCAATTGATATTTTTGAGCAAAAATACCTCTTGGCTGTACAATGTTTGGACAAATCAGTATTTCAGGCAGCAAGTAGGTACCTTCTTAATTTTTGTTCCCATTCCTGCTCTCCAACTTTTAAAAACAATTTCCTTAAGACAGCTAAATTCACATTTCAGTGAGGTAAGAGCAACTGCCTAAAAAGCAAAACCACCTGACCCTCATCATTTTTATTTCTGAATGAAGCTAAAAAAATTGCAGTATGGACCCTTGCCTATCACCCTCTTCAGAAGCAACTAAGTAGTTTGAGCATCATTTTTGGGAAGAACACAAATGGATTAACTTGTTCAAATTATGGTAATTTCTTTTGCACAGGGAACACCTAAGAGTGATGCTATAGGATGTTATAGGTTTTTTTAAACCTTCCTCTAGAAGCTGTTCCATTTTGCATGAAGCCATTAAATATTCACTACTTCTCACCAGAAGGGGAGAGAGAGAGGACATAGGTGCATAACATAATGGCTTGCTCTAAGAGACCTGGCTTTCTTGCTCCAATGGATACTTCAATTCCCTGCTCTAGTTGGTTCATGAGCTGGGACTCATGTCTTCTCCTTCCCAGGTGAACGCAGTAACCGACTATCTCATCACGCTTCCCTTCTCCTCTAGAATAATTATTTACTGAGCCTTGCAAGGTGCAATAACAACATTTGCTTAGCAGAGCACTTACAGTAGAAGTGCATATTCAACTCTTCATTCTCTGACTGCTTTTCTCTCTGAAGCCAAAGAAAGGGTCCTGCTGTCCTACCCATCCAAGGACTTTAGCTACTGACACACAAAGAATAGAGACAAAAGAACAGTACCTTCTTCATTACAACAATAATGCAGTTTCTAAATGCAGTTATGTGCTCTCCAAATACATGCCTTAAATAACATGTGTGAGAACATGGGTACAATTTATGTGTAAAAGAGGAGTGTAAATGCTCAGCACTGCAATTATCTAGGAATGTTCCACAGTCAATGGGGCACCTAAGGGGTATTAAACTCTCTTGCAGTGCAGCTGCATCTAAGCAGGGCTTTTTACTGAATCTGAACTCCAGAAAAGCTAGCATGCATTACATAAACTTCTTCAACAAATTATGAAAGAAACTATGTTTACTGAGATTGCATCTCTTTTTCAAGGGAGAAAAAAAATACAATTTTAAATAGGAAAACATATTGGAACCAAACAAACAATTCAGTGATGCGTCTAAGGTGGACACTTTCTTGGTACGCAGCACTAATTGCTGCAATAGCTTTTAGGTGTTCTAATGCACTCAAGTGAATTATGCACCACACTGCTTCTGAATGACACAGCCATTTCTGACTCCATTAATATGGAAGAATTCAGCCAAATGCTTTTAAACGATAGCTTCTCTTTATTTGTAATTTCAGACTCTATTGATTTCCTTCTGTTCCCTTCATTATGATTTCAATTGATTACCTTGGCAACTGCAATAACAATGATTGCACTTGACACTGTCTGAGACTCTCGAGATGGTATTTAAATAGGAATGGTATAATTTGGGGGAAAATGCCTACAAGAACCTGCCATTAACATTACACTTACACTTTACTTTTATTGACTTCCCTCTCTTTACAACAGGCCCTTGTCAGGGACTCTGTTGCTAGATATTGGTTAGGATTTCGATGACTTCTGAAAGTAAAAGGTTCTTATAAACAGCACATTTTATACTGGTATTATTTTTCAGCACTGTAACAGTTCAGGGAAATATCCCACCCTAGATGAGATTTTTGTCTCCTTGCTGGCACACAGAAGAATCTCAAGTACAAAGGATTACTTTGGATTAAAAATTAATATGAATTTATTCATTTCATTGCTGTGTATACCACGTGGACAAGAAATTCCACATACTTTTCTTAGGGAAAAAGTGACGGTTTAGCTTATGTAACATTTCAGTTCTTCAGTTTGTAGATACATCTTTTAGCTTTGCTTAAAAACTGTCCAAAACGTAGTACTGGTAATGTATCCATGGAAATAATATTGTATGAGAGGTCTCTTTTCTTATTCAAGATATGTAAGGACTGTACTTACGTCAGAGCAAATACTGTAGGTAAAAGAGGGTAAAGCAAAAGAGGGACATACTTCTTTGAAAATTACAAAGGTAATTAACATTTATGAATACAATGTTAGAAAACACAGCTTCAGTTTCTTGTTTGTCACTGTGTCCATGACCTTTCATTTTGATTTTATCCCACATCACCAACAGTATCTTCCGATTAAAGCTACTTTCTATGACAGTTACTTGGTACTTTATACAATAATGGTATTTCCATTTCTAAATCAACTCTTTCAATTTCAAAAAGAAAGACAGACCAGCCCTGGAAAATGGATCTTTTTCCTTAAAACCTGGGGAATTGGATGTGATATATAGCAAAGGAGTAATTTTAGCAATCTGCCTTTTTGTTACCAGTTGCGCACTTGCAACGAAGAGCAGTACTCTTCCTCCCCAGCCACTCTATTATAGGGAAGCTGAATAGTAACAATTAGTGACTATTGACAGCTTGAAGTCATAGGTTAGGAGAAGAACATAGAGAGTCGGACACAATCATTTTCTTCAACATGATAGCACCCTTCTGCTATCTGACCAAAGAATTCAAGTACTATGAGAGTCAAGAAAAGGTAATTGTAGAGTAATGAATATTGCATGCTGTCACTATACTTTCTACTGAGAATATTTAATCATAATTATCCACACAAAAAATGAAAGTGAACCTTTCCTTTTATCCCTTGCCCTCATATGCTTGGTGAAGTAAAAAAACTCTTGGGTAGTCCAAGTCAGCCTTTGATCAGACTTTACAGACATAAAATTCAACTCTGCTGAAATTTTTAAAGTGATTCAGTCTGTTACTTTATCTCTGGTGTCATTCAGGGCAATGCAAATTTCACCTTAACCCACATGGGTAACATCTTTAGTAACTGCGTTAAAGGAGCCCCTGAAAATTTCTGGCTCAGTCTCATAGCACATGACTAAGTAGAAAAATAAGCAAAGAGTCCTTGTCTTGGTCTATACAGTTGTTGTACATGAATCATGAAGAAATTTGAGAAGTTTTATTTCATAAAATGCCATGTTGTCTTCCAACCAATTTCCGGGTCTTACAACCAAGTCAGGAAAAACTGGTGATATCAGTAACTGAGTAGGCAAACTTCAAAAAAAAGGTAAGGTCCTTTGGAGGGCAATTAGAAAATATAGTTCAATAGAATATTGTACAGAGTGATATGGTCATCCAAAAGGAAAAACCCAAATAATTTGAAAAAAACCCAAGATACATTGCCCAGATGTTCTGTTTCTGTAATTCATTCCGTTAGAACCCTAGAGGATTTCTCAGCCACAGAGCCTGAGATCTGATAAGGGTTGATCAGAATAAGTATTTTCATATAAAACCAGAGATATCTATATGAAAACCTGTAAGATCCTTAGGAGGAGAAAAAGAAGTAAATTAAGAAAGAGAGGGAGAGTGAGAGAGAAGGATTTCATAGTAATGCCTTGCACATGTGGTTGCATCATCTTGTTGCTCTCAACTAAAGTGATGGAAAGGAAACCACTAAACTGAGATGAGAACATCATGTGTTTCCTAGTGAACACTGAGTTGAACCAGGAAGTGGGTAAGAAGGTTCTGGATATGGACAGGGGTGATGGGTTTTCAGAGGGAATGTGCTGACACTGGAATGACCTGCAAATATGGGCGTGCTTGTGAACCTGGAGAGTTCATGTGTGCATTCCACTAGTGACCTCCTGCCTCTTCCACCCCAAGAGAACGAGGGGACTTACCTGTGCATTTGTTTTATGCTACTCCTTTCTTTGGGTGCTGTTGAAGGCAGCACCTTGCCTGTGGCAGCCTGTGTGACCAGCTGTGTCAGTATCCTGTGTGTGCCTTTGTGTGTGCCTGTGTTCTTGTCCCTTGAATGTGTGTCTGTGTTCTTGTCCCTTGAATATGTGCCCAGCTTCACCAGTGGTTGAATCGGCAAAAGGGGTGGCAGCAAATATGTTCCTCAGGACTTCCTTTCTTTTAGACTGCAGCAACAGGACAGTGGAATTGCCTGCTTGGAAAACCCTCCGGCCGTCAATGCTCCCTTTATTGTTTTGGAAACTTTGCTGCCTTTCCTATTAATTTTCTGGGCTAACCTTCAGTTCCCTTTTCCCAGAATTTTTATGGCAGTTTCTGTATTCTTTGACTTCCACACAACATTGAAAAAGTTCCAGATTATCTCAAAAGCTTTGAGAAAGAACTGAGAACAACTGTTTTAAAGGCTAAAGGTATTATTTACCTCGACTTTTAAATTTTCACGTCTGTGGTACATCTAAGCAGAAAGCAAACATCAAAAATGTGCTTGCTGTAGAAAGTTTTGCCATCACTTGTTAATAACACCACTTTACAACCCACAATTCATGAAACTGGTTTTCTGTAATGATTCTATTGTTTAAAGATACAGCCCCTTGTAACTTTCTTGTCTGTTCATACCCCTCTAAGATTTTTATTGCTTCTCTATACAGGCCTGCACAGACCTGGGAGACAAAGTGCTGACATCACGATACAAAAAGTTTATACACTACACACACACAAATGGGAACCCCTTTCCATTTGCTTTCTTCTAAGTTCTAGCCTACACTGCATTACAGAGAAAGTGACATTTTGGGTCATATGTCCAAGTAGAGCAGGTATGAGATTTAAAACTGTATATAAGTTTATGCAATGCCTATGAAGATTAGGTAGAAACAGATGTAGTCCTATGAAGAAAATGAGCTTTTTTACAAGTATTAACTTCTGTGGAAATATTTGAAGGAAACATACCTTTCAATATAGTCTATTGTATTGAATGAATGTATCAAGAATTTCCTCTGAGGATATTGCAACAGAACTGTACAATTATTTTCCTAAACGCAATTCTTGCCTGACAGTTTAATCATAGTGTATAATTGTCACACACCTGCATGATCAAAAAGGTAGAGTATTATAGGTAATGTAGAGTGAGATTTTTTTAAGTAGAAAGGATTTCAAACTCCCATAAAGAGTGAGCATACTCAGATAAAGATTTTTTGGCTCAGCGTAATTTCTACTTTATGATTGCTGTTTCTTTTTCTCTTTCCAAATAAAAGGACAAATTATTGAATTTCATTCTGACTTGCCAAGTTGCTAACTACAGGGGAGAATATCACTTCTCTGAATAGCAGTCTAACATTTAAAACCAGCCTACTGGTGCACCTTGTCTACCATTTGGTGTGATGGAGGAATCATAGTATCTTATTACATTGACTTCTGTACCTTACCAAGAATTGAATATCAAGCTATTTTGTTCCTTTTCACCTATTTTTTCTTTATTTTACTTCGATCTGATCATGCATGGTAAACACTGATACTAAGATTAGAGCAGTTGGTGATCTAAAGCATGGTGATAATGACACCAAGATTGTGGGTTTGATCCCTGTATGGGCCACTCACTTAGGAGCTGGACTTAAAGATCCTTGTGAGTTCCTTCCAACTCAGAATATTCTGTGATTATCTATGATATTGTTAAGTAAATAAAGTGCTATTTGTTTTTTGATGTAAAATAATCCATGGCGAAAGTAATGAGTAATTCTTTCCGTAATAGAATGAAAAGGTTGCTCTGAAAATGATAACTCCATTAAAGGGCAGTACTTGCTCTTAGCTTGTAAGTACTGTAGCTTAAAATGTACTTAAGAAGCTAATGGAATTAGCTGACTATAATTATGGCTGATAGAAACAGTAGATTGAAGTTGGCACAGTAAAGTATCTCATTCAGTTGGACAGTTTTTTAATATTTCCTTCTGTGGTCAGAAGTTGTCTAATCAGGTATCTGCATGGACTATGAGATTCATATAATGGATGTCATGAACTTTCTTGTAGTGGTTCCACTTATGAAAAGGGTTCAATTATTTGAAAATCTGGGAATCAGAGAAATTAATCCAAAAATATCATTTTAAGGAGCTTTAAGTATTATACTTTCCTTTGGTTGCTTGGTTTGGAAAAGTGAAAGTGCTGGAAAGCTGTGTGACCAACCCTGCTGTTTCATCTTCCCAAAGAGAACCTCAACACTTCATAGTAATTCTTCCTGAGGTTTATCAGTTATTTCTTCCCTTTTCATGTCATCACCCCTTGCAGCAAAAAAAGTGCAAAAATATCCTAACCCCAACACCCACTCACCCCTAATCCAAACACAGGAATGGCAAGTATGTTTACATTCTGCTTTTCTTTAGTTTTGCTTTGACTTATATCACATCTCTTCTCATTTTCAGCCAAGCCTTTGATACAATTCATTCAGCCACTCCTACCATTGGTTCCTTTTGTTTCCGCCCAGCCCTTCCACTGCAGGGGTTTTGCTAGAGCTTACGAATAGGCACAACATCCTGTCTTGTCACATACTGTGAAGGAAATAAGTGGGAGAAGACCTCTGTTTCCTAATGGTTTTCCTGGGACAGGCCTCAATCCCATGGCTTAGTCACCAGCCACAAATTGTATACCAGGAGAGGATACCACCTGGTAAGACTTTTTCTTCCTTGGCTGCTGTACTGCCTGTAGCAAGCTGTTATAATGTGTGTCATGGGCTTCGAACCGCAAGTCAGAAAGGAGACATGGAGTATATGGACAGACAAAACACAAGATAATGTGCAGCGCCAAAATGCATTTCAGAATCATGAAGGCATGATAATTTTGCCCACTTTCTTTAAAAGAGCATTTGTTAAGGAAAAGAGTTGACATACATATATATAATCTTTTACATAATGAAGGTGCTATTATACTAAATTATATTGGCTTTCTGTAAGGGAAATGACAACCTGTGCCATTTTTGGGTTTTTTGTGTCAAGACAAGGTAAAAGCATATAGGACATGTTATGACACAGCCCCAGGACAATAAATAATAAATATGAAAATAGTTACAATATCCTACAAGAGCCCTTATTTATCTATATGCATAGTATTCCTTAGATAACTATATACAGAATTTTTACTAAGTATTCACTTACCTTTTCTTCACAAAGTGCTTAGAATCACATTTTTCCAAACTGCCAAAAATTCAGATCAGTTCTTATGGAGCCGGGGACATTTCTGGATATACGAGAGTTTAAATAAAGCAGAATCAAACCTTGACAACCTGTCATTTGTTTAGGTATAAGTGTTTGTACAACAATATTACTTTCAGTACACAGAACCAGACTATTTAAAGTAGTTGCAAACTGGATTATTCAGTGTGAATAAAACTGCCTCAAGTTTCTCAGCTTTCTTAGCAGAAGCACAGATTCGTACTAACTAAATTAATTTGCAAATTCATTGCAGTTTTGCAAAATTTTCCTGAAATTCCAAACAAGCTAATTAAAACCCAACCTTCTTAAAATATACTTTCTGTTCATCTTTCTGGTTATTGGCTTTACTTTTATAAATGGTAACTGAATTGAAAAATGTCAAAAGAACCCTAGTAAATAGTAACACCTAACAAAATAGAGCACAGCATAGGTTCTCAGTCTATGCCCATGTGGATCTGTTCTTAGATGTGACCTGAAGCAGTATGTGTCTGAAAGGTTTTGTTTTCACCAGTTATAGCAGCTGTCTAATGAAAAGTATTGGCACTGCTACAGGTGTTGACTTGGAGTCTTAAAATAAGAAATATTCCTGTATAGAAACCTTTCTCCCACTGATGGCTTAAAACGCATATGAAAGCGTTCCATCAACCAATTACACAGAAAAATAACTTATTCATTGTTAACTCAAAATGGAGCCTATCAGCAATGAGCTCTGCGTCCTCAGGAGGCCTCTTGCTCCAGATGGGGAACTGGTCATCTGCACTTTGTTAAGGAAAAAATGTTGAAAGAGCAAACATTTCATGCAACAGGAAGAAAAAAAAATTGGATTAAAAAACATTCTTTAACATTTTCCTTACAAAGTCAAATATATTTGATATTTTCTGTCTGCTTGAAGTGAGTCAGTTAAGGATATGCAAACCACAAGTTGTCAAAGTAGATTGTGAGTGAGGATAAACAGGCACTGAATTCTTTTCAGTGTAATAAGTGCATCTAATGGTAAGCTAAATGCATCTTGGTAAGCTCCTAAACAAAACAAAACAAAAAAAACCCCCACAACTAAATTGTAAGTAATTAGACATACGTATTATTAAAAGCTTCACCCATGTGAATCTGAGTTGCTTCCCGGACACTATCCCAGCTCTGGCTGCTGCTCACTGAACAGTGTTTACAGTCCTTTGCTGGGACAGCAGCAGCATGTCAGCAGGACTCAAGCATATGCCTTCTCATCCTTGACATACTAGAGGAATTTATTTTTTAGGCCATTATTAAGATTCAGACAAGAAAATAACAAGATCCTATAACAGAGTCACCAAGCTGTGAACATCTCTGTATCATAAGCCTAGCCAAGGACTTGGTATAAGCCTTGAGAAACCTCAGAATTGCATCTTCCTTGGAAGTGAGTTGCATCTGACTAAATGTTGCCTGGTAAACTATTGCTGTCATCACTAACATAATGATAGTCCAGGTGCCAAGCACCCTGGTGTAAGCAGGTGGCAACAATGAGCCTGAAAGGACAGAGCATCCACCAAAGACTGCCCTTCAGCATGCAGACATTGAACAATGCACAGAAAGTCAGCCCTGCACTTTCTAAAATGTCAAATAAGAAGGTACGGTGAGGGTCTATTTCCTTAGTCTGTTCTGCATCATTCTCATTACTCAGATCAGTTGTAAATCCCATATGGAGTTCTTCCAGCTGAAATATTTTGAGTGGAGTGTTTCATTTTAGTTTTCAGGATTGCTCCATTTCATTTTTCTTCAGTATACTTTAAACTGTAAATGTCTGCAACTTTAACCATTCCTTTCCCTTTTTTCCTTCAGAGAAATTCCAGTTCTTTTCTCCCTATGTTACCTTCAATAGTTATTTTTCTGGCTATTTTTCGATCTTTTTTTTGGTCTAAAAAGTTAGTTAAATCTGCAGTGAACTAAAATAATTCTGATTGAACTTATAAACATTATTTTCAATAGGAAAACAACCTGTCAAAACCCTGTGTTCTTACTGTCGCTGTAGCATGGACAACTTTGATGCTATACTGCAGTCATAATCACTATTGACTATCTACGCACATTTCCTTCTGCTTCAACTGTCACCAGGATTTTCAAGTGGAATGCACTACATACTTGAAATACTTACACCAGCTCTATACTTAGAATTCTCCTGCAGGAAAGCTGGAAAAGGACTCTGTTCAGGAGACCTGTGAAATCAGTGATGCTTAGAAAAAGTTAGGCAGAATGTGTGTTACAAGATTTTGAGGCTTACTTTTCTCAGCTTAACCAAAATGCCCATTTGCCCATTGGATGTGCAATTACATATTTTAACCAT
>VXAY01003238.1:243181-259155 GCA_013399855.1 Oxyruncus cristatus | reverse complement strand
TTTGCTTTTTTTTTTTTTACAACAAAAAAAAAAAAAAAAAAAAAAAAAGATCACTTTGTAATTGACATCACAATGTTTTACTACAGATTTTTCAGTTCCAATATACTGCTGTCAGCACAAGGGCAATATTTTCTTCTCTTACACTTTTCACAAAACCTGTCTTACTACTTTATTATGGCTACCATGCCTATGGAACTAAAAGTGGCCTATCTGGGATGCTTTTTGATTGCAATTATGACCTAAGGAACAGAGGGGTTTGACTTGGGTTTTTGGAGATTTTTTGAAGTCACAATGTTTCTGAACATTACAGTTGGAATTGAGGTTCAAAAGGCTCAGATTTTATGTTAGGGAAACTAGTACTTCTATCTGTGGAGGAATTAATGAAACTTTACTTCCTAGACTGTGGATAGATTCTCTGATGTCTAATAATATGTCATAGCTGATGAAACTTTTTTCTTTCAGTTAGATTATTAATAGCTTCTCTGTGTTATGTGGCTATTCTCTTTCTTAATAATGCTCCAGTGTATGCTACTGCTTTAATCAAGGGAATATTTCTCATTTACTTGTTTTCATTAACTCTACTCTTTTGAATTCTCAGATCCTTTGACAAGTTTCAATGACATTTGGCAAAGGATTCCAGAAAAGGAAAGAAAAGGAGGGTGGTATATGCATAGTACAAGGGAAAAAATCTGTTTTAAATTTGAACCACAAATTTTGCCTAAAGAAACTGAGCTGAGAAATGACACACCTTTGGTATCCTAGCCTCAGTTCAGGGGGTAAACATAACTACACACTGTAATGCTATGCAAAAATGGATAGCATTTTTGGAGTGAGAAAGGGCAAGTCTTTTCTTTCCTATATTCCTACTTTGATACTTGTGAAGCTTCTGAAGGAAGAAAGGAAGAAAATGAGCTATAGCCCATGCCTTAACTGTTAAATAGTTGTGAAGGGCTTTCCATGCTTATGGAAGCCAAATAGATAATCCACAGGCTCAGCTCTTCCATCTTCTCCCACACAAACAAAACCAGAGAGCATTAGAAGTGGACAGTTTCTGCTGCAGTCTAGTTCTTGATTATGCATGAAAAGGGAATGTGTTCAGTTGTGTTCTTTATGTGATTGTCCTCGGAGAAACATCTGCTGAACTCAATAAGCACTTGCACCTAGTGCCTTTGGACTTCCAACATTGCTTCACAGTGTTTGCTTTTCCCAGTAAGAGGCAATTCTGTTCTGCAGATGGGTCATAGTCATGACAAATAATCTGTCTCCTCTCCAACCACGTATTTCAGCTGCTGCCTATTTCCAGTTTTCAGCACCATCTAAGTATGCTACAGTTTATAAATATTGCACATTAGCAGGCAATAACGCTGTCTTTCTCTAAAAAAGGAGAACTTGGTTAGAGTGAAGCTCTTATATTTTCTTCATAGGAGTTCTTTTACTGACATCTGTCTCATCTCTGCTACTTCTGGTGCTAGAATTCCTATTTTAATAAAAATAATACCTTTTTACTCTTTTTACTTCAGTATCTTCTGGTGCTAGAATTCCTATTTCAATAAAAATAATACCTTTTTACTCTTTTTACTTCAGTATCTTATATTGCTTATCTTATACTGCTGACACTATAACTTTAAGACACTTCAGAAACATAAATAAACTCTTCTGTAGTGAAGAACAAGAAAAAAGCACCCTCAAAACTACTCACAGGAGAGGCACCAGATATTTCTACCTGCTGTCTAGTGGGAATTTAAATAGATGTAGATTCAAAAATATCCAGACAAGAAATGATAATTGACAGCCAGATTAAATTGCTTTCCAACATATTATTAATAAAAGTTTTGAAGAAATTCCAGAATTTTACTGGTGGGCTCCATGGCACTATAATTCCCAACATGCAAGACATATATTAAACCTACAACTCACATTAATCTTTCAAAAACTTAACCAGGAAGATACATTTAAGGTCTGTTTTCATGTCCAAGGTATCAGAGTACCTCCTTGTATTTGCTGTTCATACAACCAAAAATAAGTTCAGTATCAGATCACATTCACTGAATATCTTAGATTTATTTCTTCAGAAGACAGTTCATTAGGTCAAGGAAACACACATCTTTTTCTTAGTTATACAGTACCCACTGATTCATATCTCAAAAAAATCTAGGGAAAAATGTCCCTGGTGTCCTCCATAATCCTTTTTCTGCTTATAATGTTGTTCATAATCACCACTGCATGAACTCCCACATGACACCTGTCTAACATTTTACATTAAGAGATAAAGCTTCAATTATTATGTTGAATTGAGAAGAGAGTTTGATTTATCAGTGTTAAAGTTGCTGTGACTGTGTGACCCAGAAATAACCATGCTTACAAAAATGCAGTTCTCTGAAAAATTAAGGATAAATAAAAGCAATATTTGATTTTCAAAGCATGCTTAAAAAGCCTTTGAGTTAACCCCCATACCATATTAGAAAATACATCATTTGAAAGACCAATGGAAGTGAAATGGCTGCGGACCTGAACTAATGCCAGTTGAAGTCAATAAAATTGTTTCCATTCACATCAAAAGAACTACTATCAATCTTAAACCCTGAATTTCCATATCATACCAGTATTAATAATTGGAAAGATTTAGTTCCTTGTTAATACTTGAAAAAATGCTGTTTTGCCTACCAGGAAATATAGGTCTTTGTTACATAGACTGCTCCAAAGACAAGAGCAAGTTGATGGTGGGGAGGTTTCTATGGAAAAATACTAACTGCAGAGCTGTTAGAAAGTGTTAAAAGATGTTTGTTTCTGGTATCGCAAATAGAAGGATATTCACAAGCACATTTATTTAATTTAAATTAAAAGTAATATACTAGAAGGAGTCCAGTAGGTCAAGGAATCTTTCAGACGTGAGATCTAAGCAAAATGACAGGGAAATACAAGAAAAGGGTTGTATGTGCAGCCTCTTCATTGAAAGTTATGTTAGACTAGGGGTAGACGACAGACATCAAGACCTGAAACAGTAGAGCAAATTGAACTACTGCATAACCACTCAGTAAGTGCCAAATTTAAACTACTGATCTGGATCCTACTTCTTGAAGGAAAGGGTGACATTTGATTTCTTCAATTTCTTGGAAACCTTCCGCAATCTCCACAGTCTCTCAAAGGTGATTGAGTGTTCTCACAATGACATGGTCCAGTTCCCTCAGCCATTGTGTGCACATTCTGTAAGGACACATGGACTCGTGTGAAATCAGTTTGTTTAAATGTTCACTAGCCTGATCTTTCTCCAGTTGAGTAAAACTTTCCAGTATGCCAAATTTCCTCACCGGTCTCAGGGGCCTGGAAATTGTTGGAGGTTGGTCTTACCAATACAGACTGAGGTGAAAAAGGCATTGAGTACCTTGGCTTTTTGTCCATCCTTTATGCCCAGGTCTCTTCCAGATTCATCAGTGGACCACATGTTCCTGTGAAGACCATTTGCTGCCAATATACCGCTAGAAATCTTTCTTGTTTTTCTTTATGTTTCTCACCAGGGTTTGTTCCAGGTGGGCTTTATCTCTCCTAATCCCACACACTTTCGTACTCAGATAGTATTGTATTCTCAGATATTGTATTCCTCACAGATCACCTTTTTTTATTTATATGTTTTCTGGAAGCATCTTGTCCATCCATGTATCCTTTTGTCATCTTTGTTTGATTTCTTGTATACAGGGTTCAGCCATTCCTGAGCCTGGAGTAAGTGATCCTTGAAAAATCAATGAGCTGTCCTGGACTCCACTCTGCAACCATTTCACAAGGAATTCTTCCAAGCAAGTCCTTCAAGAGGTGAAAGGCTACTCTTCTAAGTCCAGAGCTGTGGTCTGTCTTTTTGCCTTGCTTCCTCTTCTCAGGATGCAGAATTCCACCTTCTTGTGACCACTGGAGTCAAGGCTGACTTTGACCTTCCCACTTCCAATGAGTCATTCCTTGTTTGTGAGAATGACATCCAACACAGTACCTCTTCTCCTTAGCTCCTCTACCTTCCTTAGGTTGGGAAACTGTCATTGATGCTCTCCAGGGACCTCCTGCAGTGCTTTTTGTCTGCTGTCGTCTTTCCCCAGATGATATCAGGGTAGATGAAGTTGCTCTTGGGAAGCATGGCCTGTAAGTTTGAAGTCACTTCTAGATTCATCTACTTGTTTTTCATGACCAGGTGGCCTACAGCAGACATCCATTTTGTCACCCTTACTGATCTGCTCTTGAATCCTTAACCATAAACTCTCATTTGCCTTATTATTTATCTCCTCAGGCATAATTCATAGAACCAGAGAATCATAGAATGGTTTGGGTTGGAGGGACCTTAAAGACCATCTAATACCAACCCCCCTTCCACAGATGGGGACACCTTTCCCTAGATCAGGTTGCTTAGAGCTCTGTCCAACCTGGTCTTAAACATTTCCAGGGATGGGGCATCCACAACTTCCATGGGCAACCTGTTCAAGTGCCACACAACCCTCACAGTAAAGAATTTTTTACTAATACCTAATCTAAATCTACTCTCTTTCAGTTTGAAGCCATTGCTCCTTGCCCTGTCACTATATGCTGTAGTAAAAAGCCTCTCTTTTCTTCTAGGCTCCCCTCAGGTACTGGAAGGTTGCAATTAGGTCACCCTGAAACCTTCTCTTTCTCAGCCTGAATGAACATGAATCTCTCAGCCTTTTCTCATAGAAGAGGTTCTTCTGTCCTTCTAGTCATCTTAGTGACCTCCTCTGGACTCTGTTCAACAAGTGGATGTCCTTCCTGTGCTGGAGACCTCAGAGCTGGATGCAGTACTCCAGATGAGGTCTTACCAGGGTAGAGTAGAGGGACAGAATCATCTCCCCTGAGGGACAGAATCATCTCCCCTGACCTGCAGCCCAGGATATGATTGACTCTCTGGTCTGCAAGTGCATGTTGATGACTCATATCCAGCCTCTCATCCACCACCATCCCCAAGTCCTTCTCAGACTCTGTCATCCAACTGCTCTATCACCTAACAGGTGACTCCTCTCCTTTTTTTCCTGTCCTGTCCTTCCTAAAGAGCCTGCATTTCTCTACTGCAGCATGCCAGTCATGCAAGACATTCTACCATAGCCCTGTGATTCCAACAAATCATAGCCCTGAAAATAAGCACAGGACTTATGTTAGGATGACCAATTTGTGATGTTTATTCTCCATGCTTGATCCATTGCTATACAGAAACTTCAGAGAGGCATTCTGGCATGCTGATTTCTCAGAAAAGTCCTGGGTCATTTTTTCCATAACTGTATTTTGTAGGCACTTCCTTGCTTATATTCAAATACTTGAGATGGCCCTGCCTACAACCTGTTTTACTGATTTTGTATTCCCTCTCATTCACCTCATCCCAGTTCCTTTGTCAACCCTGTTTGTCACTTTATCACAGGTATTAACTTTATCCTTTCCTTGTCAGTCATAATTTAATGTCTTTCTTACTAGTTCAGTCTTACTGGTAAAGACACCTTCATCCTGCTAAGTGAGGTGTATTCCATTTGCCCCAAGCGGATGTTGATCCTTGAACAGGGACCCATGGTCACAGAAACCGAAGTCTTGTTGCTGACACCAACTCTTGAAAAAATTATCTATACACAGTAGCAGTGTCTTTCTCCTTAGACCCTTTCTGCTCAGCAGAAAGACTGAGGAAGACATGGCTGAGGCCTCCATTCCCCTAACTACCCCTATCAGAGCTCTCTAGTCATTTTTGATTCACTCCAGGTTTGCCCCTGGCATCATCATTGATGAGTACATGCAAGAAAAGCTTGCTCAAAGTAAAGGTCTCCAGTACTTCTCACCTCTTTTGGAAGCAGCAAGTGCTCTGAAGTTCCTCAAATCACTCCCAGGAGTGCTTCGAGAGTCTTCAATAGCTTTCCTAGTTTTTTTGGAAGGTCTTGAAACAGGATCAATGAAATGTTTCACAAACTGCTGTTGTTGTTGACTGTCTCTGTTACTTATATTGGAAGG
The DNA here is from genome assembly GCA_013399855.1 of Oxyruncus cristatus. Classification (NCBI taxonomy): domain Eukaryota; kingdom Metazoa; phylum Chordata; class Aves; order Passeriformes; family Cotingidae; genus Oxyruncus; species Oxyruncus cristatus. Next base: position 253,176 of record VXAY01003238.1, on the reverse strand, counting down.
GAAAAAAAAACGGTCTTTGATTAAAGACCTTTTGACACTTCTGACAATCTCTGAACTCTACTCTGACCTTCTTATGTCTTTCTCCCTCACCTCAAAGCACCTTTCTTCTCATTTACCCCAAAGGTGAGCGGGTACCCAAAGGGTGCTCCTGAACTCCTCTTCATAGGATTCCCACCTACCCAACCACTCCACTCACTCTTCCCCCCTGATCTGGCAGATCCCTGACCTGGTAGGTCAACAGGAACAACTTTCATAAAATCTAACTATGGGACACATGGAAGCCAGGAAGTCCTGCTCACTACTAACCTGAGAGAGAGCCCTATCTACACAGAAGGTTATTCTTACCGTTTTAATTTTAGTACAATGATTTCTATATGTCACAAACTCCCCTAAGATTTCAGAGGATTGGGAACACCCTTCCTGTTTTCTGGTGTGTCAGACAGCTTTCCTGACTCTCACTGCTAACCACATCTCTGTCACTTCTGCCTGATTACACTGACTTCTAAATGAGCTCTTGGAGTTGAATGAGGTAAAGTGCACTCATAACAGCAAAGAGGAAGATAGAAAAAGAGAAAAAATGAAAGGGAAAAAGCTTGAATTTTTTTGACTTTCACCATGACTAGAGGTACATGATCTCCTTGTTTCCATGGCCACTTTCCTTAATCCTGAAATACATGGTTCTCAGGCTTCTTCTCACCAAGAGGGCCCATCCTACTGATCTGTGTGTGCTCCCTCTGCTTTGACACCACTCAGAAACTGCAGTCATATTCTGTCATTTTCTTTTCCCCTTTCTTTCCCTCCTTGGGAAAGAATAGGCTTGTTCTGACCTCTGACTAATTGAAGAAATTTTAAGACTGGAAAAATGAAAGACTAGTTATTCTGGTTTGCCGAGGCAAATATTTTTGTGGTTAAACAGATGGCATTGCCATTTTTTCAGGCTCACTAAGTACTTTGATTCAGTCAGGAATGAAACAATTACATTATTTTAAACAAAAAACATGTCAAAAAATTAGTGGCAATAACTTATTGATTTGTATCCTACTTACTGAGATGTATTTGCTTCTATCAACCTGAATGTTAATTACAATATATACTAAATTTCTCTAGTTGAAATAGATGGATGGTCTGTGTGCTGACTTTTGTTGGGAAGACATACTTTGAAATAATGGTGGCCAAAGAGTATCAAACTCCTCATATTTCAATTCTCACTTAATCTTCCCTTCCAAGCCTATATTCTAAGGACACTGTAAGAGAACCTAGGTCAAGGTTTTTCATAAATGATAGCTTCCTTTTTTATTCTGGAAAACTGATCTTATAGTAGTTGTTCATACTTTTCCCCCAGATCCCATCAATTTGATTACAGTTGCTAGCATCCTTTTTGTTCTGAATGATATTCAACCTGTTGATACTATTGGCTTATTTTGTACTATATACTACTGCACAACACTTGCTATAACACCATTTTCTGTAATCAGGTCATATAACTGTAAAAATTTCCTTTATTGACTGATTCTATGGACCCATCATGCCCTCTCAGTGCTAATTCTTTCTCTCCTGGCACAAGAGATAATTACTTCTATTACTGTCCTAAAATAACATATTTAATTGATAGTAATTTTCTGAAGATGCCCATTAGTTCAATGGCACCTCAGTTTCCATGTGACAGGGATGGAGTATATAATTTATTTATCCTTGAAACCCCGGTACAGTACTAGAATCTGATGAACAGTAAAGCACAATTTTCTACTCCGTTTTCCAGTGTGCTTTAGGGGAGGCTAAAGAATGATAAATAATTTTCCCACCGTAGAGAAGTTAGGAGGACAGAGATACCCTCACTGATAGTTGTGAATATCCTACAAGATATTGATGTCTTTGTGAGTGGTTTCACAAGGACAGGGAAAAATGAAATTCTGCATAGCAGAATATGTGAAAAGCAGGGGGAGATAATTCTCCTTGTAGATGCCCCAGTTTATGCATGTGCAGATAGTGCCTGTCTCACACAAGTTCACAGTTCTTGCAACTTAGTAATCACTATAAGGTAACTTTAGATTTAGTTGAGGCTTTTACATTGTGTTGCCTTTGAGATTCTGTCTTCATGTAAATGGCAAAAAAACCTCAACAACCAAAACACAAAAAAGCCCACACTAAAAACAAGCATAAAAAGAGAGGCAAAAACCCCATTCTGCTGTAGAAGTTATAGACTGTATAATTTCACTCATCTTCCAGAGGCCTCCTGTATTATTTTATACAATACTATTTCCTAATTTGATTTTGACCAGTTTTGACTATCCCTTAGTAAGGCTTACTTTCTTATTTACATAAGACCCTTTTCAAGCCTCATCTCCTCTGCTGATGCACAATAACAAATAAAATAATAAAATAATAAAAATTGTTAGATAAATACACAGTGTAGCTTGTGGAAAACACTTTTATTATTACAGAGATATACAGCTTATTTTTAAGTGCAAGTCAGTCAATGAGTAGAAACAGCAATTTCACACTAATCTATTTCAGAAATGTTCTAAAACAACAATAAACAGCAAAAGTATGGAAACATGATGCCAAAATGTTTATTATAAAAGGTGTACCATGAAATTCTTCTTTCATTTCTCAGTTTATACAGGAATTTATTTATTTATGATAAGCAATTGCAGTTCTTTCTATGTTTTATGATGTTTTACCTACTTTCCCCTCTACATCCAGTATTTCTGTGAATAGAATAAACCAGAAGTTATTTTTCCTACATTCCTTCCAGGAAGACTAAAATTTAAATAAAATTTTTAAGATAATAGTTCTACTGCATATCTGCAGAGGCATAAAATGTTTATGGCTTGTTTGACTCAGAGACAAAGAATGCTAAACAAGTGCACTTTACTCCTAAACCCTGACAGTCTCACATTATTCCTGCCCTTGCTTATCCACTTTCAAAAGAGAAGCTGTTGTAAGCATCCAAAAGTATTGGATATCAGGAATGTCTGATTTTAAAATAGCTACCTTTAAAGACTACTCTGACAAAAGAAGCACCAAGAGTTCAAAAATCATGTGAAACTGCGTACTTCACAGAGAAAAAGCTGCCACTAGCAAATGTAACTACTCATATTTTATATGAGTGAATTGTTTTGTGATGGAGGAGACCTTCTTGTACTCTCCTTCATTCATTTCGTAACAAAGCACCAGAACAGATACAGTGGTTGTAGAGTGGATATTACAAGCTTGATGTAATATGGACAAAGCCATAACTAACAAGTTTCTGGGTAAGATGGTATGACAGATGAGACTTTCCTTGACACGGTTGTGTTTTCATGGGCCTGATATAGATAGAAAGGCCTCCAGGGGGAGAAAAAAAATAAATTAGCTGGTGTGATCTAGTTTCTTGTTAACTTGATTTTGGGAGTCATAATTAATTAGGATTCATTCCAGATTCTGAAGCTGGAAAGCCCTTCATACTGGAAAATTACATTATAAAATAATGCTGTTGTCTGGGAACAGTAATGATGAATATCTTTTTTCTTGTTATAGCTAGAACTGCAGGGAATGCTGAGGTTGGTATGCTAACAACCACATGTGAAGTTTGGCCATCTCTTCAAGTTTCAGCTGGTGACCCAGAGGTCATAGAAAAGCTGTAAGCAATATTCCAAACTTTGTGAGACCTCTGCCTTTCTTGTTAGGTGAAAGCCCATGGGGAATGCAGAGAAGCTCATATTATAAAGGATTGCTAGTACAGATTTACAGGGTCAGCTGAAAACAGTCTGTTAAAGTCTTATTAACAAGGTCTCTTCTGGACATAAAACAAACAAAAAAACACAAACAAACCAAAAATGGAAACAAACAAACAAACAAAAAAAAGAGAAAGAAAAACAACAAAAAAAGGAAACACCAAATTCATTTTCCTTAATAAAACAGTGGCAGGCCAGCCCTCTTATTTGACATAGCTTCTCTCCTTGAATGCCAAAAATATTGCCTGTACAGCAGCTGGTTATCCTCTAATAGTAATAACTACTAGCACTGTAAGAGAAATATTCTCCTGCCTGTATAGCAGGTCATTGATACTTTCTATCAAAACTGTATATCATGACTAAAGTGAATAGAATAACTAATAACTAATTAAAAAGCAACTCTTTTGTGAATCATTTCAGAAGCCATTGTTGGACAACTGGTTCTATTCCACAATCATTCAAAGAAGTGGTGTCTGGGAGGACTCAAGCATGTTATTCTCCTTGATGTTTTTGTGAAAAGAGATATCATACAATGTGAGACGGAATGCTGGCATGCTCAAATGACACAGCTACAGACAGACACAGGGCTCTATGTTATGGCCACTGTCTACTTAGTTGCCGCAACTGATATGTGGGTGGAAGACAGCGGGATGTGCTCGAGTGACTAAAGAAATAGGAGGGATATTAAAAAAGGGGAGTGCGCCAGAAAATATAGTACAACAGACAACTGACCCCTCAGACAAAAAGGCTTCACAAGTATTCCCAGTTTGCTTTCTAACCGGTGTCATTATGAATGCTCTTGGAACACAGTGTTGCCTCAGATGTTTTTCACTGTTTTACCTTCTTTTGTGCAAAGAGGTTGTGATCATTTTGTTCTGACAGGGACATTGTCTTGAACATGTGTGTCACTGTGAGGTGTGTCAGTCTTGCCCTCCCTGCCTCAGTAAGTTCTGCCTGAAACCTAGCGCTGATGAAAATGATACTGTTCATCTGACAAAAGGAATACACTACAAGACCAGTTGCATTCTTGCCCAGATTTCCATCAATTGCAAAATTTGGTTACATTCAGCAGGATTCTAGAACAAGCTGGAGAGAATCAGTTAATGTGCAACCTAAGTAATGTTGTACAGCTGATCAACTCAAGTTTTCAGGGAGCATAAACATAAAAGGAAATAAGTACACCAATTGGACTCTGCTCTAGAACTCTGCTAAATTCTTGGGCATACATGCATGTTCATCTAACACATGCCAGCCTTGACTTGTGTTAAAAGAGCACAGTAGCTTAAAGACTTGCACTTTTCCCTGGTGTGGAAGAGTAGCAGGTGAAGACAACAACTGATAGCAGTAGAAGTGGAAGTAAGGTACTCTTGATGGCTGTTGAATGTTGAACTGACAATGTGTATTGCCTGTGATAATCTAGATGACTTCTGATGACACTGATTAGAGCTGATTTCCTAAAAAAAAAAAGCTGTTTCCCATCAACAGCACAGTAGTGAATCATGCCTAATGTTGATCTCTGTTTCTCTGACAGTCAAGGCATACAACTTTGAAACACTCCTGCTGTGCTGACACTTCAAATGTTGCAAAAAATGCTGCTCAAATTTCCTAATGAAAGTAAATGAGTAAGTGTATAAAAACCTGTACGCAGCTGACTTCTGTAGAGGATACAGGTTCTTTAAGCACCCTCATAAATGTTTCTTTGCAGTATAAAATGCACGCAGTGTAGGATGAATGATATAATTATCAGCATGATGGCAGCTTTAGAAGAAGCATACACCATCACAGAGGATTAAAAAATGTGAATAGTGTTCCTCATGTCACATAATTTAATCTGAGCTCCTAAAGCACCAGAGAGGTGATCCAGCATTAACAGGTAAAGAATATCTGGATAACTAATAAGATTAATAAGACTAGGTAACATTCTGCTTATCTTTTAAACATCAGCCATCAGCTTTCTTTTAAGAAGAAAGTTGTATAAAAGACATTCTCTGAATTATTATTTATTAAAGGTATTTTACCTCATTTATTAAAAATATTTTACCTTGAAACCTGCAGTTGTTCTGACAAGGTGTTGCAAAGGCAGAACTTTCAACCCTCTCAGAAGCAGGGTAGTTTCCACTATTTTTGGGTATTTGGTCAGTGAATGGAAACTTTTTTTTTCTGAAGTGTAACAGAGACTTGGAGATCAGTATATTGGGGCTTTTTAGTTCAGAAAGCACTCACCCTTGACCCAGAACCATCCGTTCCTGTACACTGACAGCTGATAACAGGCCATCAAAAGGATTAAAGTTTTCAACAGCTTGATTTTTGTTGGTTTTTTTTTTCATTATCTAAAGGGTTTAGAAAATTAAGTCCTGTATGTTTGAAAAGTTCTGCTTATTGTTCCCTTTAGAATCAGAATCTAGAATCACAGAATATTCAGAATAATGTAATGCAAGGGGGATGGTGTCCTGGTTTAATGACAATATGTTCAGGAGGTGGGACCTCTAGTGTGGTAAAACTGTCCTCCTCTTTTGTTTAGTTCCCTCCCCCCAAATACTGGCAAATTTTGAAATTAGGAGGAATGAAGAAGGAAAAATATAACAATTTTACTAGAAAACAGAGAAGAAAACAGAACAACAAAAAAATACCAAATAGCAAAAAAATGTTACCTAGCCACCTCCCTCTCCCTTGGTTAAAATGAGAAAAATCTGCAGGAGTGTTTCATTTGAAGAAAGAAGTCCTGTACCAGCCAGAGGGCAGCGTGGATGCTGACGGAGCAAACCCTGTGACATGACAATGATGGAGCTGAAGCAGCACTGAGACTGGGCAATCATGAGCCATGTGGCATCAGTGCCCTGTGCAGCTCCCCAAAGGGAAATTCCCAGACTTTTGGGGTGGCTGGCAGTGGTGACAGCAGCGCTGGCAACCATCAGGCAGATGACAGTGGGGAACCACTCCGACAAGCGCTCAGCACACACACCTAGGAACAAAGAGAAAAGTTTCTGGAAACGATGCATACTTAATCCCCTGAGTTCTCATGATGTTTCACTTCTGGGACACTTCCTCTTTCCTACAGGGTACCAATGCTGGAGGACAGTCCCTCCCTGGCAGGATGGGAACAGGGAAGACAGTCCCCCACACTTCAAACTAAGAGGCGATATGAAAATATTCAACAAAAAATCTTTCCCATTTAACTAAAACAATGACAGGGGGATTTCCAGCCTGACTAGAAATAAGTCATTAAATCATTGATATATTAATAAAACGTCCATCTACATTTTTATTTTAACCATCCTTAATTTGAGTGATAATCCAAATGCATGACTGGGATACAGAGACAGCCCTTTCTCCCAACCTGTTCAGTAGAAATCCTGAGTATATAATTACATTTTATATGTGTATTGAATATTATGAGAGAAAGAGCAATGCATGTGGCACAACCTGCTTTTTTCTTCTTTGGTGACACTTCCAATAAGATTCATGGGGACCTATTTTTCCATCCTTCTGTAAACAAATGAAGTGTGAAAACTCCCTGGACCCAAACTGGAAAAGTAAAATGCACTCAGTGATATCTAAACTGCAATACCTATGAAATTATTCATCTTTTACATGTACTCATGATACACAGGTCTTTCACAATAGGCAGGTTTAATTTTGGAAGCAATGGTCAAAGTTCATTCTTAGGTAGCTAATGCTTAGGTAAATACCAGCAAACAACGCAAAGAAGAATACTTCTAACTACTCTGTGGAAAAAAATTATACAAATAGCGTAATCCCTCACTGTGGACATCAGGCTATTTACCCTCTTAAAGAATAACTTCAGATAGGATGCTTTCCAGTTAATTAGTAGCTGCAGTAACAATACCAATGCAAACATAGTGGTTTTGATTAAAGAAGTAGACTTGCCATGCAGGTAAACAGTAAACTTAATCCTTAAATTGTAACATTAGCATATTTGATCCCACAGTAGGTGATAAACAGTTTTCGCTTTTCAAATAGATTCTCGGTTTAGATGTTATATTAGAATTAAGGCAAACAGAGTTATTATTATTAGTCATTCATATAGCTTCACTTATGTAGGTCTGTGTTCTGGTGTAAAGCCTGTTTTGATGTGAGATGGGACCCTGCCAGAGTCATTATTTCTATTTATAGAGTAGCAAACTAGTTATAAGAACAAAAAATCAATATTAATGGCTGGAACACAAGTTCAGCCTGACCCTGAACAGGACTTATTAAGCAGCAGCATTTTCCCTTTTTTTTTTTTTTCTTTGCTGCCACAACACTCTCCTGTTTAATAACATCCAAGTAGCATATACCTATCTTAGAAAAAGTATATGTGAGCTTTTATTTCAGCTAATTCAAATTAAAAGTACTAAGCACCCTGTGTCTGCATTTCCCTTGTGATTTCAACTAGATATCACATGCTTTATTTTCTTCTGCCCTAGACTTTGTGCTAATTAGTGCCATACATATAATTGATTTTGAGTTTTGTCTGCCATAGTGAGAAAGAAAATAAAACTAAAATCTACTGATTTTTTTCTTTTTTGTCGCAGCAAAAGGGAACAAAAATTCTGAAGATGCACTGCTTATAAAAAAGAAAAACATTGAGAACTGCTTATACATTCTGCTGAATGCTGAGACATTCTCTTATAGACAAGAATTCTCAGGAAGCAAACAAATTTAAATGGGTTTTCATCTGAATAAAAATATCCTTCTAAAGAAAAGAATCTAAGCCAGGAACCTAGCATGTAAAGTTTCTGCCTGGTTTTTTTTTTGTTTGTTTGTTTTTTTTTTGTTTTTGTTTTTGTTTTTGTTTTTGTTTTTGTTTTTGTTTTTGTTTTTGTTTTTGGTTTTTTTTGTTTTTGTTTTTGTTTTTGTTTTTGTTTTTTGGGTTTTTTTTGTTCTGGTAAGCAAAGAGAAATACGTTTTAGCAGAACGTACCAGTAATCTCATTGCAGAATGTTTTTACTGATACAAAACATTGCATTTAGAATCACAGAATCATAGAATATCTTGAGTTGGAAGGGACCCACAATAATTTAGGAGTGGTTTCTTTTTCTTTTTTTTAAATTTTTTTCATGGAAGAAAATACTAAAGGAGTCACAGTTATTCATGCTGTTCCTCATGCACATTATTTTTAGATTTGGGGGTTTTTTTAGAGGGGGTAAGAAGCACTGCTTTTCAAATCAACAAACAATTTAGAGCAATAACATATGTTGTATGAGAATATTTTTGGTGTTTACAAGATTGATTGAAAAATACTAGCCCTAGAGTAAAGCTAGAAGATGTATTTTGACCAGTAATTGTCTGTCACTCCTAATGACCTCTTTCTGAAGAGTTTCTTATTGTCATTCTTCAGAGGAATTTGCTATGCAGCCAGTTCTGTTTATTTGTATTTTGCTTAACTCTGTATGGTGTTCCTTCCATTAATCCTCCAAGAGTCAAATTATTTTATTCTGAGTTTGACCCACTGGATTCTAGCTCACGAAGCAGATTAATTTTCAATGAATTAAGGCACATCCTCCCGAGAAATACCAGAAGATATTATCAAGTTTCATAAACTAAACTCTAGCTAGATTTGAAGCTAATCTTTTAATAGAAAGGAAGAAAAAAAATCTCAGCTTGTAACAGAATATATTACATTTCTTGCCTACGAGTTGACTTTTAAGAACAGAATGGATGTTCATAGTATTTATGTAAATTAAACAAATCAGAAGGCTTGAAATTCTGAAGACTGCTTCCCAGCTGAGATAAATGCATAGAAACAAGCTGTCGCTGCAATGTACTTGCATTGAGAATTAGCAAGGAGATCTGCATACCTTCCCTCAATAGCCAGGTACTGACAACTTAAGACATCAATACATTGTGAGGGAAACTCTTAACACTTAGGATTTAAAGTTGGATAAAACTTTCTTGATTTATGATGTTGATCAACATTTGTAAGTACACAGGCAGAACTGCAAATAACTTTGTTTTATTTTTATTTACCTTATTCAAAAGTATAAAAAAACCTCCTTAGTCTTGAAGGAAACACTGCTTTCACTTTGCAGTGGGTTATTGGTAGCTTTTACTGGTGGAATCTCTTCCCAGAACAGGTTGAAGGGCCATAAGTCCACAACAAAATTTTGATCTTTCTAAACCTTACAGAGATACCTCAATAGACTGAGACTATCACTGATGTAGTACTTTTCCTAATCAGTTTGGCAAGTCAAAAACCCCCCAAACACTGAGATGATCCTGTGGGAAAAAAAGTGATTTACAGACTTAAGGCCCACCATGTATCTCTTTTAAAAAGCT
>VXAY01003238.1:205171-243163 GCA_013399855.1 Oxyruncus cristatus | reverse complement strand
ATCTCTTTTAAAAAGCTGAAAGTGGAGGCATGAGGAAGACAACTATCTCAGTATGGGACCAGTATATTTCTAAGTTATGTCACTATCTCTTTCCAATATAGTATTTCTCTCTCACACACCCTTCCCTATAAAATTCCTGAAAGAGGTGCTTAAGAAGTAAAATGGAAAAAAGTGCACAACACATTATGAAACCAAACACATATGGAAATCAATTCTGAGATCGTGTGGCTCAGCCATACGTAGAAAATAGAGGCTGAGAGCTTCTCAGGGGACATCTCAATGTCATTTTGATCTTGAAAGAAGCATAACACGTCTTTTCAGGTAATTCTATTTGCATATCTGCTTGATATGATGCACTACAGTTTTCTGAAAGTTTTTCCACAGATGTCAAAGAATTGACGCTGCTGCAAAATTTAGCTTGAAACTAATAAAGAATCTATTTTGGAAAAAAAAGTTTGATCTCTATGAATGTGAATTACTAAGTTCATTTTTTTGAGGATGGCTTTGAACCTTTTAGGAGCACATAAATACGTGAATGAAACTACAGCCTTCTTAAAAAAAATTCAGTCCCCTCACATCTGAGTGTAAGAAATCTCACAAGCCATGTGTTCATGTAAATTTGATTTATTTTAATTTCTTACTGTTCTATAAACAACTTTTAACAGCAAGAAATCATTTATTTTTATCAAATAAATCTTAACTTGTTTTAAAGGTATTGGAGAAGCACTGTCTCACTGAAACAGTGCACGTTTCAGTGCATTGATTTCCAGAACATCAGCCTTAGTCTAGAAACATATACCTACAAAAAGGTGGAAATTTATGAAACAGAGATCCGTTCTTCTCTGAATGTCTGCTTTCAAGCTGGAAAGGGAGATTATCAGATATGACATTGCAAATTCAGAACTGATTTAACAGCTGTACGGCTGGAAGATCAGAACAGGTCTTTATTAGTCTACACTAATAAGTAGTCTTTTAAAAAACAGTGAGAATCTCATTCCATGATCCAGAATTTCAGACGGAAACAAGCAGATTCCAGTTGAATTTGTACTTGTGAGAGATATGAAAGCGAAAGGTTTCACTTTTCCAGAGATGATAATCTGTCCTTAGAAGAAGGTAGATGTATTCCCAGAACAAGCTAAAACAAAATATTGGCCCAAGACTCAGCCACGTTAAACAAGACTGACAAATCAACTTTACGCAAGTTTACTCAGCTTTGTACATTTGCTGGTCTACATCTCAGCTAACTGTTGAGATTCTGATAAGTGCATACAAAATCAAAATTTCCTCAGGGTGGAAGTCATGCTTTGATGGAATGTTTAATCTTTCTCTAGGACAAATAATGTTCATTATTTGGACTTAACCTTTTATAATACAATGGCTTCCATCTGTTTGGGAGGAAACTGCAGTGGGAAGATGAAGAAGGAAGAAACTGTGCCCATCTCTGTGAATAAATTTTCTTTGGGCAGGCTGCTATTGCCCAAGCTGTGCCTTTCCTGCAACAGCACACTTCACACATCTGTCTTTGGTTCTGTTGATATAAGCATATGGGAGATTGCATTATGCCTGAGGACTGAATAGGCTTATCTGAATAATAACAATAATTTTGAAAGACTTAAGAATTTCTGACTTTGAGCTGAATGACATGATTTCTTGCATTTTTATCTCATGAAAAGGATAATTTTCCTAATCTTTTAAATAATAAGACATTTGTGTCATGTTCTTACAATTCATTTCACTTTACTGTGTGTGACAATAAGAATAGGAAAATGCCACACCTATCTGAGTCAATCCCTCTATTTTTATTGACACCAATAATTATAATCTGTCTTAAGTTTCTTTTTCTAACCTAACCCAGATGAATTCTTTAGTGTCATAAATAGAAAGGTATTTCCTCAAAATCTCAGCTGGTCCTTCTCTGAACCTGCTACAGTTGGAATTTATAAAAAAAAAAAATTTATACATATCTTTACTTTGGTGCTAGTCCTTCCTCTGGAAGCCTCTCATGTAAATATGTACTCACTATTTCCTCTTCATTCTTTCATCATCCTGGAGCCAGTTACTCTATTTTCACGAGGCACAAAGTTTGTTTCTGCTCTTCTCCAGCTGCTGGCCAGTGATCTTGAAGCTAGGGGAATATTACTAATTCCTAAATTTGTGAGGTATCATTTTATAGCTGTGAGATTTCTCTGGTTTTTTTTTTCTCTTTGCATGCTTGAGATCATGCATTCTTTATATGCAATATGTAATTATGTTCTAGAGTGTTTAAGTTCTTTACCATGTGTGTTAGAAATATGTAGTTTTAGATTTAATATTTTTTGTCTTTTTAATGTTTGAGCATGAAAATCTAGCCTAATTAATGATAATATTTTCAAAAGCCCCTTGAAGAACAAAGATTTATTTAGCTAATAATTTGGCTTGTACTTCAGGTATCATTACTACGAGTGCAAAATATAGGAAGATCAGTACTGGGAACTGGGATCTGCTACAGATCTAGAATAATTTTAGGTCTATAAATTCAGTGTATGTAGGTGAATTGCTTTGTTGTTAATGTCTGTTCTGTTTTTGTTTTCATAAAACTCCTGATACACCTTAATAAACTGTATATTTTCATCAGTAGACAGGACACAGTTTTTGCCTTTCTGCACATTTACTGTATTCAGCACACTATCCTGAATTAATTTATGCTAATAATGGTCATTATAGAAAATAATTTCAACTGTTCTGTTTTTTGATTAGCAGAAGAGTATTTATGGTAACATTGTTATAATTTTTGCCTTCTAAATAAGCCTTGGATATTATTATACACGAATTTGGGTTATTTTTTTTTCATCTGGGCTTTTACCAGTACCAGATATTTAGAATTACAACTTTGGGCAAACATGAGTGTTGAAAAACTGACTGACTCTTGTCAGTCAATTTACATTTTTTGAGCTTATACTTCTAAGGCTCTAAGCATGCAGAATTTATTTGGTACAGGCAATGAACCTCAGTGAAAATATTTATTTTTCTTTACTTGTTCTGGCAATAGTTTTTAGCCAATATATTAGTAATAAACAAGTCTGAATAACAAGCGGATACATTTTATATTTATATTTTATATTATAGTTTGCTAAGCCGTTAAATCTAAAACTGAGATTCTGTGAAAACCTCAACTGTAAAGAATATTACAGAGAAAGACTCACGTGAGATTTCATAGTTTAAACATGATATAAATGAGATCACTAAGTTGTAAATTCTATGACTACGTAATAGAAAAAATTAACTCCTGCCACTGTATCAAAGAAAAAACAAATTACATTGAATTTCTGCAGTCCTCATTTCTAGCTAACATTGTGGAATTATATTGATAATCTTAAATATGCCCTGATGTCTCAGAACAATTTAAAAGAGGAATCCATCCTGAATAAGCCTTCACTATAAATAAATAAATAAGCAAGGAGACAGTGCACCTGTGACAGCCAACGTCACTAGATCTATTTGTCGGTGGCACCCAACAGTTAATATTATTTTACAAAAAATCTAAGTTATGCAATCCTGAAATGACTTACCATCTCACAGGACCTCAGCGGCAAAACATTCTGCCTTGTACAACTTCATCATCAGCCCCTTGCAAAGATGCTAACTATTTTCTTAGGACAAATCTGATAGCAGGTAAAGAGGAGGCAGACAGAGTAGGTGAATCAGGGCCCAGTTCAGAAAAATGCCTAAGCACATCCTAACTGTGAAGTTAGTAATAATATGTACGTTTACCAAAAACATTTGAAAACGTGTCTGGATGCGAGTTAGAGTTCTACTTGAAAATATGCATCAGTGTGAGGCAATACTGATGCATATGAGCTCATCATATACCCTGTGCATCTGACAAGGGCCTGTGCCTCAAGCAGAAGTTAGTGAAGTTTTTCTAAACAGCAAACCAATGCACCAAAATAACAGATGACTGACCAGATGGATTATGATAGCAGATTATCTGAAGGTTATCTACAGATAGTCTCTCCTTCCTTCCTTCCTTCCTTCCTCCCTCCCTCCCCCCCTCCTTCCCTCCCTCTCTTCCTTCCTTCCTCCCCCCCTCCCTTCCTCTCTTCCTACCCTTTTTGGTTGTTAGTTTTTGAGTTTTCAGTTACCAGTTCTTTTGATCAAAATAATAGCATATAAATATTATTATCCCAAAGTACATCTTTAAAAACAAATGTAATTCTATTTCTGACTTCAGGAATTACAGCCTACAGCCCTTTTAAGTACACTAAGTGGTACTTAGTACCTGCAAGAGCTTTCCAGAGGCATCAGCTGCAGAATAACATCCTCAATATTTTGACTACTCTCATTTCATTAAATACACCTGAGCACTGCAATGTAGTGCCTACAGCTTCCAGCCTCAGGGATAAAGTAATTACCAGAGATAGGACAAGAAGGCATCTCAAAACAAAGCAATTCAATTTAATTAGTTTGTCTATCAGATCTAATGGGTAGAAATGGAGGTCATGGAAACAGACCACCACTGTGGTCCTCTTACCCAAACGAGTAAGAAAGGACAGTGCAGAGGGGGGTCATTAGCATCAACAATGTTAAGAGTGAAATAGCAAATGAAGCCCAGCCCTTCATGGTTATCATCCTTTGCCTCATATTTCTGCAAACTTTAATCTATTCAAAGTGTACTCTAACAGCCTTCCCTTCAGCTCATCTGTCTCTGTACCACTGTAAAATGTAAAATACCTTTAAGCAAAGGAACATGAAAAAATTCACTGCATAAGTGCAAGCTGTATTTTATGCAGTAAAAAATTGCAGTAGTCACAATTAGCAGGGGAGACATCTGTTCTTTTAACCTCTTGCTTAGACTGTAGTTCTCCTGATACATCCAATAGGGACATTAATAACCTCAGTTTAAGTATGGAAAATGATGCTCTCCAATTGCTTCTCTACACATGCAGAGTTTGTTCTCAAGCACTGTGTACCAAGTATTCAGTGACTTCACTAATAGAATTTATTCTCTTATCACAAATCTGTCTTAAAAGCACCACATGTACTCTGCCTCTAATGAAACAGCAATATATGTGGCAATCACTGTTAAAGCAATTCCATGAGAGTTTTCAGAGATACAGCTTCAGGTGGTGAAGCAACTAGATGAAGTATCCTTTACCAGAAAAGGATGAAAACTTGGAGCTCACATTCACACAAAATGAAAACTTGTTTTAAGAGGAACTCCCTAAATTGTTCTCATGAGCTTGTGTTCAAACACATTTATTGAAAACTCCTCTCTCCAAAAAAAGCTCTGAATAACCAAATGACCAAAGAACTGCCTTCCCTAAAAACTGTGGCAAATACCCCTCCACTGGCAGGATCAGACTATGAATTTAACACCAGAGATTAGGTAGTCATATGAGCTACTTTGCTGTGTATTTATTTGAAATTTGGAGATATAAAACTATACATAGTCCTAACAACTAGAGATCAGGTAAAGCTGTAAGACACAACAATAAATGATGAATCTTAAGCAAGTTCTTGAAACAACAATGAGAGAACAATGAACTCACTTGATTTCTTTATACTTAGGGACATTACCATGTCCCTGAGATGTCCTGAACCAGACTAATATTGCTGTAACTTCTGTACTTGCTAATCTGTACATATCCTGTGCCCTCCTTTAAGGGATGCTATCACAGACTGGTTTATTTTGGAAGGGACCTATGGAGGTCATCTGGTGCAATTTCACTGCTCACGCAGAGATTAACCTACCGAGGTTATCCAGAAGTATAAACAGAGAGTTTATTCAGAACTATATACAGAGAGTTTTTGAATATCTCAAGGGATGGCAACTCCGCTATCTCTCTTGGGAACCTCTCCCAGGACTCAGTCAATCTTACAGTGAAAAGCATTGCCTGACATTCTGAGGGAACCCCCTTTTTAGTCTGTGCTCATTGCCACTGGTCCTGTCACTGCACTCCACAGAGAAGAACCTGGTTCCATCGTTTGTGGGACCATTCGTTCAGGTATGTATATGCAGTAAGATCTCTCTAAGCCATCATTTCTCCAGGCCGAACAACCACAGCTCTCTCAACTTTTCCTCATAGGAAAGATGTTCCTTTGCATCCTCATCAGTCTGGCCCCTTGCCGGGCTCTCAGGATGTCCGTGTCTCTCTTGTACTGGGGAGCCCAGAACTGCACAGAGTACTCCAGACAGCAACGATCACCTCCCCTGACTTCATGGCAACACTTTGCCTAATGCTTCTCAGGATACAATTCACATTTCTTGTGACAACTAACCCATTTCTGTCTCATGTTCAACTTGGTGTCCATCAGGAACCGCAAGGCCTTCTCAGGAACGCTCTCTTCCAGCTTGCCAGGACCCAGCACATACCCCATATGCCTGGGGTTTTCCTCCCCAGGTGCAGGTCTTTGTCCTTCTTGTTGAACTTCATGAGAATATGAAATGTTTTTCTTATTTTCCTGAGTGTATTTGTCTATGATTCACCTAGTTTAAAGTACAAAACCAGCCAAGAGATACACTGCAGCAGAAACACGTTTAAGTTGCTCTCTCTGAAAAGCCTATTTGTAACAGCTGCTGAAGTCTTCTTGGTGAACAGTAAAAGAAGAGACTACTTGGCTGCAGGGGATCAGCTGAATTGGGAATTAAGTCTGTAACTGATACTGGTATCTCTAACGGTTTCTTCTCCTGACCAAGCATCTGACTTGGCACAGCCTCTAATCAGACAAGGTGGAAATCAACAGATGATGTGACTAATAATAATAATAATAATAATAATAATAATAATAATAATAATAATAATAATAATAATAATAATAANNNTCTTGGGGAAAGTACCATAGGGTTGAAATTGTCACCACACCAACTAGGTCAAAAACTAATTAGTGTGTGATTTTAAAAGCTATCTGCCTTCTTTATGATACAATAGTCAGGAGAAGTGCTTTCTACACCACCTAAAATTGTCAATAACTGTGACCATTCACAAAATTTAAGAATAGTTGTAAGTTTTATAAGTACAAAGTAATTTGAAACTTAGTCAGATATCACTCACAGCTTTCTGAGAGTGTGGTACTTTATTCACTACATTGGCTAGGAATTCCCAACCATTAGTCTTGATTAAGCCTCCCTAGAATACCTTTCTAAGACACAGGATTTTTGCATAATAGCTCTTACACCAAATTATTCATTAAACTGGGCAATTAGATCCCTGCCACCATCATGACCACAGAATTTTGCTCTTCCCAAAATACAGCTTTCGGAAAAGGATTTCTGATCCTCTAAACCTCTGCTTCTCAGGAGGCTTGAAGGTGGGGAATGAACGTTTCTGCAGTGAGTCTCGATTTTCCGCTTTTTAAGGTGATCTACTGTCTTCCTTCCCCTACTCAGATGGTTGGTTTTAAATGTAGTCTTCCATATACCTTGCAAATCTTTAACTGTCTCCTGCCTCATTGAAGTCGGATACATTCTCTCATAACTTCCACAAATTATGAACAACAAATACATCAAACAAAAAAATTGTTCCTTTTCCTCTACATCATCACTTTTACTACACAGTACATAAAGCGTAAATATCTAGATGAAGAGGGAGCAAATTCTTAACTCATGTTGCATTTACTCTCCCTTTCTACACTCTTTTTTTCTTTGTCTAATATTTTTATTTACCATGTATGTAGGACATAAAGACAGGCAAAAGGGGAAGACCGAGCTGCTTGCATTCTCACCCCCATCCCATCTCCACACATACATACAACTACATACTCCCAAGTCTCCCCTTCCTTTCAAGTTGTATTCTTGCCCCTTATATATCTTTTCCTTCCGCTCTCTCTCAAGACCCCTGGGATTCTTGCTTTACCGCTAGTAAACCTGAATAACTGTGTAATGAGAGCTCAGACCTTGCTTGGCGTATTCAGAGAACAGGAGCTTCCTCCTCAGGACACAAATCACAAAAAGGCTTAAATACACATTACTGACAAATGGTTGTCAACTGCTATGCAGAAAGTAAGATGGTAGTGAGAGGAGAGGCAAATACACAGCAATTTATGTGCCTATTATACCTCAGCAAACCTGCTGGCAGACCAGGTGTTGTCCGTGTAAATAACACTTTCTCCTGGTGAGGCATTGGGTGCTTAGAGAGGTCAACCTAGCTCTACTAAATAGTCTTACCAACCTGTAAGAAAGGTGAGTAGATTGTATTCTCCGTCAACTTTGCACTCTGCCAATCCATTTTCCAAAACTTTATTTCTTTACTTACACCTAAAAAAGAAAAAAAAAAAAGTGAAAACTAGGTTTTTACTTTTTCCCCTTAAGTGTGCAGACTTTCTCTTCTCAGTCTGTAAAAGCACCCATGACCTCCAAGCCAAATCTGTATTTCTCTCTGTAAAAGTAAGGAGAATATGTTCCGTGTGAACAATTTACTTGTGTCTTTCCTATAGCAGGTCCTCTGTACCGATAACCTATTCTAGTTTTCCCATCAGGTTAAGTATTTCTCTGAGGCACACAGAACTCCAAGATTAAATGAATGTCCTCTTGGCTTTCTGACCTCTGGTTAGTGATGTGATTCCTCCCCTCCATAGTAATGGGAAGAAAAAAAAAGAAAAGTGATGGATGGCAATGAAAAATCTGTTAGAAAAGGAAAAGGGAGCTTACAATACCTCTTCAGCGGGAAATGATTTACTTCACTGGTAGTGCCAGGTGATGGATGCAGCAGTGTTTCCCATAATCTGACTTCATTTTCTCTCATTTCCTGTTTTACACAATCACCCTAAAAAGCACTTCATCAGTTTCCACTGTTTGATGTATCTTCTCTATATGTAGCTCTTCGTTTGTTTAGTTTACTTAGATTAACTTTTCTGACACAGCAGATATACTTAGCATTTTTGAAACTGGTATATTTATTTTCAGCGGTGTATTTATGTCCCTGGGAGAGGGACAAAAGTAGCAAGGCTAGAGGTTGTTCAACAGAATCCAGAAGCCTTATTTACATCCTTGAACTGCAAAAATCCAGGTACACCTATGTGAATACCCATATTCAAAAATACAGGTGTCTTCAGAAACACTGAGGTAAGGACAAGGGCAAAGGCAAGGGCAAGGGCAAGGGCACAGATATATCAGGGCCACACTTCTAACTTAGTGAGTAAGGTGTTGTCCAGGAGATGACTGATACGTATTCCATCTGCTGGTGCTCAGTGAATTTGTGATGTTTGTCTGAATAGCCCTCATTCAAAAAAGCTTCCTGTACGTAATTCTTGCAACCAGAGTCAATCAGAGTTGATATGCTCTTTCACTAAATTAAGAACATACTTAGTGTGTGGGGACCTCATTGATCTTACTGTAGAAAGAATGCAAATGGTTTTTTTTTTATTTGTTTGCTTGTTTGCATTTTTGTTTGGTCAGTTTTAACTTTGCAAACAGGTAGGTCACTTAGAATTACGAACTAACGTCTCATTTCTTGGGGGAGGAGGGCAAATAATACATGAGTTTTCAGGAGGTGTTTTTATGTTTGGTTGATTGGTTTGGGGGTTTTGGGATTTAGTATTTGGTTTGGGGTTTTTTTCCCCTTGTGTGGGTTCTCTCTTTATTTGTTAACATCAGTAAAGCTGTTGAGCACCTAGCATACATTTCTTTGACAGTCAGTGTTAAAAATAGCTCTTGTCCTCATGAACGTGTTGTTTGTCAACTTGCTCAAGTCCCTGTTTAAATTCCACTTGAATGGTATATACTGTTATGCAAGTGATACAACAGGAAAGAAATAAAGTAAGAAAAATTCATCCTACATGACAGTCCTTCTTAGTTTTGACAGAAAATCAGGTGAGAACTCAGGAAAGAGGGGCTGACAGCTGGATTCCATTGGTGGAGAAGTTTGCTGCACAGTTAATGATACTTTTAACCTTGCATCTGCAATCAAGACCAATGTTGAAGGGTAGCTACACATGTAAAATATTGACAGTGCTCTGCATTCCCTGCAACAAATGAACTGTCAGAAGAATGCGAAGCATCATGAATGAGGTAATGTGTTTTTGAAGTGCAATCCTATTTAAAAGCAAATACTGATCTCATGGTCTTGGAAAATGCTGGAGATGGATTAGCTATGAAACAAGGGGTCTTTCACCTTTGTCTCTCTAGTGAGAATCCACTAAGTATGAACAGAGACTGAAAGCTTATTAATTTGTGAACCATTGCATAAAAATTATGTGAACTGAAGTAATGGACTCGGAATCTAATTTTGGTTGAAAGGGATCTCTGATCCTAATCCCATTCAAGACAGAGAAAACTTCAAAATTACATTAAGCTGCTTGTCTGGTATTTCCAGCAATGGACAATTCTGCAGCTTCTCTGGTATATCTATTTTTCTGTGTAACCAACCTCATTGTGAAAATGTGCTCAGCTTCTAGCTGACATGCAGTTCCTCTGGGAGAGTCGCATGCTAATTCTCACCGGGAAGGTCAATACTTAACATGCAAAGAGGCTGACTTCTCTTGCTTCTGTATCAGATTAATGATAATGCCAGTGGACCACACACTGCCTTTTCCAGTGCAATTAAGTTCTGTTGAGTCTTTCAAAAGCCTCTTTTTTCCTTGAATATTCATTTATCTGGGAGGGATGTGTGGGGTGGGGTGGGGGGACTGAAAGCAGGGAGGGATAAGACCTTTTCACTTTTCTCCCCTCGCTCATTAGCTAATAAAGAAAAAACAATGTCTAGAAAACAAGAAGCTCTAGCATATTAACAAAATATCTCTGATCTCTAGAAGAGAATCTATCTCACTGAATACATTTATCCCTCTTTTGAAACCTTTAATGAGAAGTGTCCTTGGGGAAAAGTTTTCTTTCATATCACTTAAGAATCACACATTTTGTCATTTCAGTATTCATTGGCCATATTAAAATTCAGACAAATATCTGCATATTTTAAAAGTCTGCCTGAATACTGAGATCATTTGTCAATGTCCTCACTGAATTGTTAGTCAGACAGTTGTGCACATTATTTGAGACAGAAAATGAACTGTTTGGGTTGCTATGGTTACAACCATGGAGGAGATAAATTTCTGCAGCTACTATATTTCTTGAGGGTCTGGGGTTGAGAAAGATAATTGAAAAACTAGAATTTAAGCCAGTATATTAGGCTAGGGTCATATTAGGCTTAAACAAAGCTTTCTGTGTGTACTTCATTTTATATGTGGAAGGTACAGTGTATCCATAAAAGTAAATAAATACTGATGAATGCTTCCATTACATTCCCCTTCTCTAAATTTATGCTGCAATTTGTACCAGTCAGGTAGTAGTGTTTGGGCTAGTTCAATCAACAGGAATTGTTAATTTGGACAGTCATCTGATTTAGAAAAGCATGATGAGGTGATGATTTCCTCTCCAGAATTACCACTTAAATTTTGGCTTCATAGAATCGTTTAGGTTGGAATGGATCTCTGGAGATCATCTATTCTAACCCTCCTGCTAAGTAAGGTCACCTAGAGCATGTTATCCAGAACCGTGCACAGTTAAATGTTCAGTGTCCCTGGAGACAATTTCTCAGTAAAAGGGATTTCCTTGTGTTGACGTAGAATTTATTGGGGGTTTTTTTGGTTTGTGCTCAATGCCTCTTGTTCTCTGACCAGGTAACACTGAAAAAAAGTCAACTTCTGTATTCTCCATTCTCTCCTGCCAGGTATTTGTACACAGTAATAACATCCCCCTTGAACCTTTTCTCCAAGCTAAACACTCCCAGCAACTTTTACACGTGACATATGCTCCAGTCCTTTCACCATCTTCGTGGCCCTGAGCTGGATTTACTCCATGAATTCTGTATCTTGCTTGAACTTGAGAGTCATGCTAGACACAGTACTGCAGATATGATTTCATCAGTGCTGAACAGAGAACTCTGTTGATATTGTGGTAATGCCCTTTCTAACGTAGCTTAGGATTCTATTTATCTTTTTTGCCCTAAGCGTGCACTGCTGGCTCACGGTTAGCAAGGTGTCCATGCTGGAAACCTACAGCATTTAAATAGCTCTACAAGCTATTTATAAGTCCCAGTGCCCCTGCATGCCCTGCCCCCTGCATGTCCCAGCTTCCAGTCTGTACCATGGGGAGCCCCCACTACTCTTGAGCTGTGCTGTGTTTCAAAAGATTTTTGTGTTGAAGATGATTTTTACTGAAGTTATTATCATCTTATATCTATGTGCAGGAGAAATGTGTCTAATCTAATTTTATCTGATATCTTACATAATCCTTTCTAAGAAAGAAATTAAAAACACTGGTACTGGTAGGAAAAGGGGATACAGGTTTTAATTTAGACTTAGCTAATCATAATCCTGCCTGCTATAAGAAGTTTTTTGTTAATATGAATTTAGTTCTTAAGAGATTTTTTTTCTGAAGACCATCTTGGTCATTAAATCTCTTCCTAAATCTGACTTAAACAAATAGACCAGATTCGATCAAACCGTAGGATTAAGCATTGCATCAGTATAGTTCACCACTGATACAATTCCTGGAGCAAGTTAATATGATCCACAGAAGAGTAGAGAAAAAGTGGTGATCATAGAATCGTAGAATCAACCAGGTTGGAAAAGGACTCTGATATCATCAAGTCCAACCCTTGATCCAACACCACCGTGGTTACTAGACCATGGCACCAAGTGTCACATCCAGTCTCATTTTAAAAACCTCCAGGGACACTAAATCTACCACCTCCCTGGGCAGCCCATTCCAATGGCTGATTACTCTCTCTGTAAAAAATTTCTTCCTAATATCCAACGTAAACCTCCCCTGGCAGAGTTTAAGACTGTGATGTAAGAACACAGATTTATTCTGGTGGTTTTTCAGAGTTTATGAATGTTTGGCAACTGTAGATCTTTCAGCAACATCCTTTTTTTATTCATTCAACAAGTTTGATGAACATTAGCAATTGCAATTATTACCTCCAAAATTTTCTCTTACTGTGCTAATATATTTTAGTGTGCTTACTAGATCAGAGTAACATTGGAAACTCATCATCCTTTTTATTTTGCTTTTTCTTAGAAAGGTAATCATAAGCTGGCAGATGCAGGGTCTTAACAATCGCCAAGGGAAGTGGTGAACAGCATGCAAAAATACTCATGAAATTAGCTTATGTAGTAAGCTACAAGTGGATGGCTACAAATAACATTGGTATAAGATTTCTGGGTTGGTCCATAGATAATTCACAAGTAGGAATAAATGTGTTAAATGATATGAGAAAGACCAATGCTATCTGAATTTTGAGGGAGTGATCTCTACCTTCTCTCCAGCACTGTTTATTCCCACAGTTGTTTAAAATGCTGTAGGTGATTCTTGGAGGACCTGGAACCTGACTTCAGGTGTCTGCATTTATGCAACCTGTTTTTAATTGACTAGGTGGACAGAAAGCTACTTCTTTACCTCTGCTATGATCTTAAAGTTCCAGACAGGTATGCTCAGGATTTGCTCAAAATCATTAAGTGAAGAAAGTTAAGACCAGGCCACTTTTATTCATACATGTGATCGGGGAAAGTGGTCAGGGTGCTCCCTGTTTTGTGTTAGACTAATAATGATACCAGACTGTCAGACTCTATAGACTAATCTATTGCAGATGTGCCAAACACCGTTCGGGAAAATAAAGTGCTAGGTGGCTACTAAGGAGGTGAACGTGAATTTATTTGGACTGAATGAAAACAAACACAGGGTTGGATTTGAAAGATTCTGTAAACTTACTTCTTCCCACGGCAAGGGTTTTGGATATTCTGGGATCCTGGTATCAGGAATACGAGATAGTTTCAAGGCAGAAGCTCCATTTGGGCTACACGCAACTTAATATGAGCAGTTTGCCTATATCCAGCACATAGGCTAGAATATCTGAAAAGTCTTAGAAAGCAGCACAGACCTTTCAAGACCTCCTTCATTCTGAAGAGTTTTACATGGTGTCTTATGCCTCAAAAAGATTCTGCCTAAATGAAAACTGTGTTAGAGTGGAAGTGAATGTCTACCTTGCTACTCCTCTTGCCTGCATGAAGCTGGGTATAGAATCATGTGTTCTAGTAATTAGGGCACTTAGTAGTGAAAGGATATGTCTGGGACTCTGACTTTTTGAGTCGATATCTCATAGTACTCACTGAATTGAAACCAGATTACAGAGTAGTCTACAAGTAGACATGCATGGCTAGACCCTGAACAGGGAGGAACTGGACAGCATGAGCTTTGGCTACAGCAAGGATGATGTAGTAGAGTTCAGACCAAAAAAAAAAAGAAGATAGTAAGGCAAAAAGCAGGACCACAACCCTAGATTTCAAAAGACCAAGTTTTTTCAGCCAGGAAAAATTCATGGGATGCAGACCTGAAAAGAAGGGCAGGTCCAGGAGACCTTTTGGACATTCAAGCAGGTGAGGCAGAAGGCCAGCTTGGCTGAACAGATATCTTCTGGAAATAGGGCAAAAAAGAAAGGTACATGTCCAGTGGAAACTAAGTCAAGTGCCATGGAAAGAATACAGAAATGCTGCTTGCCACTGTAGGGAGTGCAGCCAAAGCTCAATTGGAGTCAAAGCTGGCCAGAAATAGTGGGGAGACAATAAAAAGAGTTTTTCAGATACATCAATGTCATAGGCAGTATAAAAATAACATCGTCCCCTTACAGGATAAGATGGTCACCCTCACAAACAGGGACAGAGAAAAGGCAGAGGTATCTCTGTCTTCAACATGGGTGATGGACCAAGGAGGTCTCAGCGCCCTGAGCTGGAGACTATGACTGTGAGAATGACCAGTAGTGAACATGGTAACATCAGACTGGCAGCCTGTCATAAGGGGGTTTCCTCAGGGCTTCATCTTAGGCTCTGTGCTCTTCAAAAAATGTTGTGGATGCAGGACTCGAGCCCTGCAGAGACACCACCACAAATTAGAGGGCTGGGCAATCACCAACCATACAAAACCCAATGAGGGAAAGTGCCAGATTCTGCATCTGGGATGGAGCAACCCTGGATGTATGGACAGACTGGGAAATGAGATGTTGGAAAGCAGTGCCACAGAAAGAGACTCTGGGGGCCTGGTTGATGGCAAGGTGAGGTCAGTATGAGTCAGCAGTGCCCTGGCAGCCAGAAGGGCCAACCATGTTCTGGGGGTCATCAGGCAAAGCATCACCAGCTGGTCGAGGGAGGGGATTGTCCTGATCTGCTCTGCACTGGGGCGGCCTTACCTTGAGTATTGTGTGCAGTTTTGGGGCACCACGGTATAAGAAAGATATAAAGCTACTAGAGAGCATCCAAAGGAGGGCAGTGAAGATGGTGAAGGATTTTGAGGGGAAGCCGTATGAGGAGTGACTGAGGTCACTCGGTGTGTTCAGCCTGGAGAAGAGGAGACTGAGGGAGACCCCACTGCAGTCTACAACTTCCTCCTGGGGGGAGGAGGAGGGGCAAACACTGACCTCTTCTCTGTGGTGACCAGTGACAGGACTTGACAAAATGGCCTGAAGTTGTGTCAGGGAAGGTTTAGAATAAAGGGTATTAGAATAATAATAGAGGGTAATTGGGCACTTGGACAGGTTCCCCATAGGAGTGGTCACAGCACCAAGACTGGCAGAGCTCAAGAAGAACTTGGACAATGCTCTCAGGTACATGGTGTGACTCTTGGGAATGGTCCTGTACAGGGCTAAGAGTTGGACTCAATAGTCTTTGTGGGTCCCTTTCAGTTCAGTATATCCTGTGATTCTGTGTGATTCTGTGATATTCAAAGGTAATCCCCTCCAATCTCCCAACAACTAGGAAATCAAGAAATGGAGGAAAGAATCAAGCCTACATGAGCAAAAAGCTCCTAACTGAACTCAAACATAAAAAGGAATTGCACAAGTCAAGGTACTCAGTGCCTTCTTTTCCTGAGTCTTAACCAGTAAAACTGGCCATCAAGAAACACAAGACTCAGACACCGGAAGGAAAGTCTGGAAAAAGGAAGACTTACCCTCAGTGCAGTAGAACCAGATTAGAGAGCACTTAAACACATGATATACACAAATCCGTGGACTCTGGCATTTGGCATCCACAAGAGCTGAGAGAACTGGCTGGTGTCACTATGAGGCCACTCTTGATTATCTTTGAACAGTCACAGCAACTGGGAGAGATTACAGACCACTGGAAAACAGCAAAGGGCATGCCTATATTCCAGAGGGCCAAGGGAATATCCAGAGAACACAACTCAATGTGTCTTATCTCAGTCCCTTCTGGAAAGCATTTCCAAACACATGAAAGAAAAGCAGGTGATTAAGATTAGCCAGGATGGATTTACAAATGCTTATCCAACCTTTTAGCTTACTACATTGAGGTGAAGCTACCAGCTTCTCCAGGAGAGTGCTGTGGGACAAAGTATCAAAGACTTGATTGAAGTCGAAGTAGAAACATTCACAGCTTTCCCCTCATCCACTGGGCAGGTCACCTGGTCATAAAAAGAGATAGGGTTGGAAAAGCAATATTTTTATATTATTTTTAAATATTTTCATTGATGACCTGGATGATGGAACAGAGTGCACTCTCTGAGAGTTTTCAAATGATACAGAACTGGGAAAAGCTGCTCATATACTACATGATTGTGCTTCCATTTGGAGCATTTGCAACAGGCTGGACAGTTGGGCAGAGAACAATACGTTCAACAAAGGGAAGAGAAATCAATAACCCCAGTCCCTGGTTCAGCTGGGAGGCCATCTGGCTGAAAAGGAGCTTTGCAGGGAAGGAGCTTGGTCCTTCCCCTTTCAAGGGGTGTAAATCTGTAGCATGCCCAGTGAACTGGGTGCATGGCACAAAAGACTTGAGGCTAGGGGAGTAAGTTCAGGTTTGCCATAAGGAACCCTGGATATCAGGCAGGCTGGGGAAATGATGGTGACGACTTACAAACAAATAATCCTGCTGTAGGGTCTGCACACGTTTTCTCTTCAGAGACTACTCTTAAAGGCTGTTTTAATCAGTCATAAAACAGTTCCTAAATACAAAAAAAACCCTAAATACAAAGTGTCAGAGGTGGGGAAAAATGTCAAACAATGTCTTTTTACTCTACTTCAGAATACTTTTTCCTGTTTTGGTTTTATTTTCAGGTGTGAAAATAAAGCCAATATGCTGTCATTTTTATGACACTGCATTCCTATCATAAGTAAAAAGTCACATTAATACAATAATTTCATTTTCCAGTTCACTGGCCCATAAAGTGGCTTATTGCACTTGGGTATTTAATACAAATCCACAAAAGTATTTACTTTGATATATTTTAATTCTATCAAGAGTTGTGGTGACATTTTAACAATAAGAAGTAGCAAATGGGTTGTTTAGGACATTAGATTTTCCCTTCCAGATCAGCATTAAAATCCAGCTGAGGTGAGAACACATAATATCTAAAACAGTTTTTATCCAGGAGCTGAAGCATAATAATCTACAGAAGGTTCTTATTTGGAAAAGCCTTGCTCCTTGGAAAGCCTAGGAGATGCCATGTTCCTGCAGACAGATGCTGAGTGGCCACATAGGGCTGGCAGGTGTCCTTCTCCTGCCCTTCAGCTACAATCTTAAAATAATCTTAAAAACATCTTCTTCCTACCCCTCCTTCCTTCCATGTTCTCTCTCTTCGCACCACAGCAGTGAAGAGAGAAGGGAATGGGGCTTATGGTCAGTTGTTTTTTTCTGCTGCTGCTCAGGGAGAGGAGTCATTGCTCCTGTGGGGCGTGTCCCTCCCATGGGAGGCAGTCCTTGATGGACCTCTCCAGCGTGAGCCCATCCCACAGGAAAGAGTTCTTCATGAAACCTCTGCCCCATGGGTCACTCCTCCATGGGGTTCAGTCCTTCATGGATGAGCTGTACTGACATGAATCCCCCACAGGGGCCACAAGTCCTACCTGGGAAAAACCTGCTTCAGGGTGGGTTTCCCTCTCCACGGGCTGCAGGTCTCCAGAAGGACTGCGCTCCATCCTGGTCCTGCCACAGGGTCATAGCCTCCTTCATGCATCCACCTGCTCCAGCCTGGGCTCCTCCATGGGCTGCAGGGGGGTCTCTGTACCCTGATGGTCCTCCATGGGCTGCAGGGGCACAGCTGCTCCACCATGGGCTGCACCACGGGCTGCAGGGCCTCAGCTCAGGCACCTGGAGCACCTCCTGCCCCTCCTTCTGCACTGACCTGGGGGTCTGTCTTGTTGTTCCCACGCTCTCACTGCCCTCTTCCCTGGCTGGAATTTTTTNGGGTCTCTGCACCCCGATGGTCCTCCATGGGCTGCAGGGGCACAGCTGCTCCACCATGGGCTGCACCACGGGCTGCAGGGCCTCAGCTCAGGCACCTGGAGCACCTCCTGCCCCTCCTTCTGCACTGACCTGGGGGTCTGTCTTGTTGTTCCCACGCTCTCACTGCCCTCTTCCCTGGCTGGAATTTTTTTCTGCGTGGTTACTTTCTGTTCTTTAATATGTTATCACAGAGGCCTTACTATTCCTCCTGATCGGCTTGGCCTTGGGCAGTGGCAGGAAGTCCATCCTGGAGCCAGCTGGCATTGGCTCCACCAAAGAGAATGAAAGCTCCTAGCAACTTCTAACAGAAGCCACCCCTATAGCCCCCCCATTACCAAAACCTAGTCACAGAGACCCACTACACCTTTCTTGAACCCAAATGTTTCTGTTCAATTGAATGAAAGTAACACTCTGCACAGCTAAGTATGAAATGGAAGTGTATCTAAAATCACTGCTATATGTAATTTGCTTTCTTTCAAAGAAAATATCGAAACTGAAGAGGCTAAGATAAGGTGCCTTTCCTTACAATCTTATAATCTGTTGACAGTGCACATAGACATGTAAAGGTTTTTTATTTTGAATTTGTTTTTTGTAGATAAACACCAGAGACAATAAAATAGTTGTTCAGCTGTGGAAATGCAGATGACACGAGTAAAGCTAAACTAAGAGTTTTGAGTGCAATGAATCAAATGAGGTTGTCTCAGTTGGTAGGACACTAGTCCTGTGTTATCACATTAGATGAGTTATCTGTTATCTAATGTTATCATGTTAGATTAGGAATCGCAGTGAAAGGTGGCACCGCCCTGTTCTTTTGGACCTCCTCTGATGATCCCAGATGTCCCAGGATGAATAAATCAGGATTACTTATTTTTTTTTAATTACACAGCAATATGTTTATCCTGGTTGCTGGCTTTGAGATACTTGTTTACCTTCTCTAAGTATTCTGAATTACTGTCAGTCTCATTAAAAACCTGACCATTATTTGGCTGTGAATAGATGTAAATCTGGCACAAGAAGAATTTCCAATCAGTCACTGTGTGTCTGACAGGGGCTGACAAAAATGGTATGTTCATATATATAAAACCAAAGAGCAAATCTCTGTATTCGATGTAGTGAGTCTTTCTTCATGTGGTGTTCAAAATGGGAGCAACCCTTCATGGAAGAGATTTGGATTGGGAGGCTGAATGTGTAATGATCCCAACCTTCAGATACACTAGTCATTAGCATTGCTTAAAATTAAACCATCAGGAAATCAAATAGGTAGAAGAATTCTGGCTCCCCTTCTCCTTCAGTTTTCATCTGTGTTAAAAGCAATTCCATAAAACAAAAAAAGAGTGATTTTTTTAATGCATTTATTCTGATTTTAGAATTTGTTGATTGCATAAATCATCAAGATTAATCCATGAAACCAAAGATTTTGCTTATTTAGAGTGCATGAAGAAAATGCTGTATTACAGATTTGCCAGACTGATCCTCCCTCCCCACTAAAACAACCTCTTCTCCTGATGCATTTGTTTTGTACTCAGTTGATTTTCAGAATGATTTTTTATTAATTTTATCTACTTAGCTTCTATAGCTTTGTACTATGCTGTTTCTCTATTGTCAGAAGAACAAGGTTCTCTAGCTATTGCCATGGGACATAAATTTACATAGTTCTTGCCTTAAATCAAGACAGAATAAACTAGGAAGAAATTAATTGGGGAATCAGTTTCCCTTCTAACAAAAAAACCCCTCCACAACAAAACCAAAACCTAACCAAAACCTAACCAAAACCAAAAATAAACAAACCCAAAACCAAAACCCCAGAACAAACCAAACAGGGAAAACCAAACCAAAACAAACCAGTTGGCACAGATCTTCTTAAGTTAATGACATCTCTCAGCTTGTATAATCTAAAAGGTTGGTTTCTGGTATCTAAGCATAGAAAATGATTTCTGGCTGCAGTAGAAATTAGCCTCAAATTTAAAAAAAAAAATTGCAAAAGGAAGAAAGTTGCATAGCAAAACCTGGATTTAGACAGCTTCAAACAGGAAGTAAGAGAAATACTTCTTACAGTGCTGAATATCCTTCTGGTGTAACATGAGACAAGGCAGTATTTTTGTTGTTAGGGACAAAATTTGGGTTGGGTTAAATGCTATCAATACTTGGTATGGTCCTTCTGGTCATTTTCCTATCTCTTCTATTTCTAGAACTGATCACATCTATAACAGCATCCACCACTCTGCTACAGTGGCTGCTCAGCATTATAAAAGAGCGTGTCTGCTTCCTTGGGTGCTTATGCAGTTCAAACCTATAGCCTCTCACCACCCTTCAAGCTTCTCTCCACCCAGCTCAAGAAAATAAGACTAACTGCTAGGGGCAATTAAGGTGGGAATACAGCCTCATTGTCCCTGTGTAGTGGATATAAGTTATGTTCATAGCCAGAAAATTGTATGGGACCCTGAGTGGGGGACAAGTAAGAATTTACCAAGTGATTTGTCTTGGGTTTTTACTGTTTCAAAAGTTGTCTTGAATCTAGACTTTGATATGCTGGCTATTTCTGGAAATAAATCTTCCTGCAAAACTCAATATTTTCCATCCCAAGAAGGCAGGCTAAGATTTAAATTCACAGTTATGTATTTAAATGCTTATCTGATGTGACACACTGACTTTTCTGACATTTAGTCATTGTTAACTTGCAAAGGATGGAGGCTCCAGTTATGAATGAACAACTTCAAGAGAAAGATGTTCTTGAGAGACGCATTCTGTGCAAAACCTAAGGTGAATCAAAGATTCAGAACTACTATGTAATATCTGGTTGGACTTCCATTTTTACTTTGAAGAAAGTATTCTTCTATAATCTCATTTTAACGAATATTTTTATTCTAAGACTTTCTTCTTTTGATGTTATGAAGCAATACATCTATCTTTACAGAAATAAACATCTCCTGTTTTAATTCAACATTTGTCTTTTAGGCCATGCTACAAGAATTGACAAGTCTTACTTGTTATTTTTGGAATTTATTTAACTTGCTAATAACTTAAATTCATTAGTTTACTCTGGATTCATGTTTGTTGCAATAGGTAAGTTGTTAGTCCAAAAAGGAATCAGACCACATATTTGAAGCATGAATGATCGTTTTTCCTGGGGTAATAGGCTCCCCTTGGTGAAAGAAATTGCAAATTATTATTAGTTCATATGGCAGAAAATTGCAAATGCAAGAGAAAATAAATATATTCTTCCACTATTAGATCTTGAAATTGCCTATAAGGTTTGAGGGTCTAGGATGTAGTTGCTTATGAGTTGGCAGCTCTAAGTCTATTTAATAGGGAGCTATTAATAGTACAGAGATGTTAAATTATATAATCAGATCAATGATCTTGGTCAGCCGAGGAAAACCCTGTTTATTTCTGGTCCATATTTTATAATTGTCAATATCTTTGGGTGGTGAGTTTATCACTTTCTTTTTTTTTATGAGACATAAGCATCTGTGGTATAAATACCTGCTTCGAAAGTACCTTCAAAGAAGACTCTAAGTATACTCACTTTCATAGAGCAAAAATCTGAGAACTGACTCATCAGATGTTGCAGGACAATAAGCAATATGGACATTTTTTAACCAAATGAAGCTAAAATCACTTTTTTCCAAGAACAGAAAACTTTTAAGCATGGTTGTAATACCCAACTCAGCCAGGTAGAAATGCAGTAACATAGTGAAATTCTGTGGATTTCCATAGGAAGAAAGATGTGGGTAAATGTCACAAATTCGCGTTATGTTGTTTATTCATTTCTACTTGCTTTTTATCCTTTGTAGCTTTGAAAACTGTTCCAGGTACAACTCACAGACTAAAATACTCTCCCCATAGTAGCCATACACCTAGAGCCTCAGTCATGCCTTTTCAGTCAGGAGATGCCCTTGTCTACTCTTAGTATCAGGTCTATCCTTCGTCTTGCATAGGCAAACCTCATTACTCCTGTTGACAATGGCATCCTTTCTGAGGAGCATGCCCTTCCTCTACCAAATGGAAATTAAATAAGCTATAAAAATAGTCCCCAGAATCATTCAGGTTGTAAAGGAATGAACTGTTTCTTAAATTAGGCATACTTATTTTTCTCCTCGAACTTCCCCACAACAGTAAGTCAAGAAAAGGCTGTGAGGTTTCACTTTGGACACAAAAAAAAAGAAAAAAAAAAAAAAAACAAGAAAAAAAAAGTTATCTCCTTGCTTTTTGTCACTATAGTTCTCACTTGCTCTGGTATTTTTTTGTGGGTAAGTTTTATCCTTTTCATCTGATAGTGACACCATTAAGTGGCTGTCCTTCCCTTGAAATGACTTGGTTTTTTCCATGTTTTCTTATCTGAATCTCATTTTAATTAGCAAAGTTACCCTGTTTTATATCACATTTCATCTCCTTACATATGTTTACACTATGAAAGAATAAAACTTATTATTTAAAATAATGTATACAATGATCCTCCTAAAAAACCCCACAGCCAACGAAACAAAGAGAAGAAGGAAAAATGTAAAGGAAAAAGAAAAGTAGCGCAGGATCCGCAGGTATATTAAAAATAAATTTAGCATGTTCTGTGTTTTTCTTAATGCTTATTTATGCTCTATGCATTTGTGGGGTGGGGTGTCTTTTATTTCTGTATTTTCAGCCCTGTCACCGGTCCTATTTTCACTGAAGAGGTAAATTTCTATCACCTTCAGTGAATCCAAAAGTAATAGCACCCTTGCCTGTCGTTTCTCATGGAAAGAGATACACTCAACCTGCTTCAAGCTGTGTTGTCTGTCAATCACAGTACTTACAACATGACTTGCCCCTCATCTTGGTGAAATACCCTACCTTATTCTCCTGGACTAGGAGTAAACAGACTCCATTCAGTTAGTCATGCTACACACAGGATGCTATTGCTATTTGAATTGGTCATCAAGTAGAGTTTTTCAGATGATGATCATAAACTCTGTCTTCTGGTTAGATCAGATTTTCTAGAAATGAAAAAAAAAAAAACAACAACGAAAAAAAAACAGGGAGTCCCTTTCTATATGTACCTGTGGCATATCTCGCCTATTTAGTTGTTGATGAATGTTGCACTGGAAAGACAAGTATTTCACCTAATGCCAGGTTTAGGCAAATGGTCTTCCCTTGTCCAACCCTGTAACCACAGGTTTTTTTGGTCATATTTATCCAAAACCAGCATCAGCCCCAAACATCACATATTTTTTTCAGTCTATCTATCTAACATTATACTGATGGTTATGTGAATCTCCAGCTTAGGCTAAGAACCTATTAAAGGTTAGTTAAAGAAGCCTGGAAGGATCTGATTTTAAAAAGTCTGGTGCCTTCAAAAGTTTTGAAATGAGGGCCTGGAGTCAGCTATAAAAAAATTTGTGCATTGAAAAGTCCCCTGAAAAGCTGAAAAATATTGGTCTGTCTTTACAGACCCTATTTCAGAGTTTCAGATAAGAAATTCAAGATCAGGTGTGTTAGGAACTACTCTTCCATGTTCCAGTGCTGCATTTCCATTATCTTCAAGTACAGACATGCAAGACAAGCATGTCTGCCCTAATGTGGTTTCGGAAGAGTGAAAAGTCCCAATGGAGCATCAGTTCAGTGCAGATACTGTTGCTAGCTTCTCAAATTCCTGGATTATGCTATTCCTAGTTGTTACACACATGTGGATCAGAGATCAGAGCTTACCCATTGTGAAAAGCTATTTTACATCCACATAAAAGAGCTTATTTCACAAATGAACAAGTCAAAGGTTTAGCTTATTTGAATATCTGAATGAGATCCAAAACAGATTTAATTGAATATTCATTTCACGCAGATTTAGCCAACTAAGTTACTTAAATGAATTGATCCCATGAATAGCACTCTATGTATATGGGTACTTAATGAATGAACTGACAGAAACCTTCAGCAGTGCCCTGCATAAAGTGGCAAGAGGGTGATGAAAGACTAATTTGTACTGTAACACACAGCAGTTTTACAATACAGCATATGGGTTGTGGAAGTAATACATGGAACTTACCTTTTACAAGTTGTCTTCTTGGTCTACTGACAAAGAAGTTGTCTTTGTCTACTGAGGGACCAAGGTGCTGGCATTTCCATGTTGATCATCCCCATGCCATATAGATCCCCTTTCTTTCAGGCACACATTAAGTGGGATTTAAGAATAGTTTCTCATTCACTTACTGTCAGCACACTTCTGAGTTTGTCTTCCTCCAGATATTTGCAGTCCCCACCATGGAGCAGTGCAGCAGTGTCCCAGCCCAACAGATATCACTTTTTGTGAGGGAGTGCATGAAAATATATTCCTGAAATTTTTTGCTCTCATCAATTTTGAGCACCTTCTTCTGTTTCTTTAGGTTAACAAGACTTCCCAGATGATTGCAACTGATGAACCTAAATAAAAACCTTAATATTATTCAGCTTTTTGGAAGAAAGGAAAGGGGATGTACTTCATAGTAGTACTGTTCTTCATACCATGTCATTCTCTCCTTTTTGTGCTTGCTACAAAATATATGGCATAAAGTATAATGTACTTTCAAAAGAGTGGCAAAACCCAAATATTTCTCATTAACCTGTGTGGTGGGTTGGCCTTGGCCAGCTGACAGACACTGACCTAGCTGCTCTGTCACTGCTTCTTCTCCAACAGGGCAGGGGGAGAAAATAAGATGAAAAAGCTCATGAGGCAAGGTAAATACAGGGAGATATCTTGACAATTACCACGACAGGCAAAACAAATTCAACATGTGGAAAATTAATTTAATTTATTGATAATTTAAATAGTTTTGTATAGTAAGAAACAAAGACAAATTAAACCAGCCCCCCCTCCCCCAACTCTTCCTCTGGCTTTGCTTCCCCAGGCTCAGCTTCACTCCCTTGCTACCAGCTGTTTGAAATTCCTTCCCACCCTGTGAAGCCAGGAAGATGAGGAATGGAGTTTTGGGGTCAGTACATAACTGTTCTTCTCTACAGCTCCTTTCTCATCACACATTTCTCCTGCTCTAGCATAAGTTCCCCACAGGCTGCAGTTGCTTCTGGAAATATCTACCTGCTCCAGTGGGGAGTCCCCCAGGGGCTACAAGGTATATATATATCTTCTCCAGCATGGTTCTCTCCATGTGCTGCTATGGAGTCTCTGCTTTGGCACCTGGAGAGGAGCACACTCTTAGGCACATAATGTGACTTTTGGTTGTGGTCTTCTGCAGAGCTAAGTAAGGGTTGGACTCCACGATCCCTGTGGATTTATTCCAGCTAAGCATCTTCTGTGATTCTGCCTTCTCTTCCTCCCCTTCCTTCTTCACTGACCTTGGTGCTGACAGGGTTGATCGTCATGTGTTATAATTTTTGTCACTCCTAACTTTGACGGTTTGCATTTTGCCCTTTCCTAAACTCGTTTTCAAGGAAGTGCTACTTCTCTGTGCCATGAAGCTGACAGCTTTAGCTGTGTCTTTTATGGGTCCCCTTTGGATCTGGCTGGAATTGGCTGTGTCTGGCATGGGGCAGTCCTATGCCTCTTGTCAGAGAAGACACCCCTGCAGCCCCCCACTGCCAGCTCCTGGACACAGACACCTAAATTGTCCTGATTGACTTTCTGTCTGTTGCATGCTGTCCTACTTTCAGGAGATGTAACAGCAGTCTCTTTTTTGAGAGGACATTGGTATACTCCTCCAGGAGACTGTGTCTTTCTAAAACACAGGGACGTGCTTGTGAGTACTCAGAAATGCTCACTATAGAGATATTTTTGACACAATTTTTTGAAGAATGAATAGCTTAATGTGAAGACGAAGTGGGACAGGTATATAAACAGAACATGAACCCTGGAAGGATGTAGCTAAAGGTGTCTGAGGATACATACACTCTGTGGCTCTAGAAAGAACCAGCAGAGTGAGCAAGAACTTTTGTTGGCTAATAGAAGTTCAGACTTTCAAGCACCTTCTGTGTATTTTGCTTTGTTTCTCCTGTTATGTGACATGCATTTACAGTAAATATAAAACTTCAAATTTAAAAAGAGCTGCTCTGTATTTTCAGATTCCCTTCTAAACTTACTTCCCTTTAGCTCCTTGATAATGACATTTCTCCTTCACAAATTCATGCTGACTACTCCCATCCACTTTCTTGTCCTTCATGTGTTAGGAAAAGTTTCTCAGGAAACTTGTCCCTTCACTTTCTCAGGAACTGGTATGAGGTTAATCAATCTGCCAACCTACTTTATACCCCATTTACATATGCTCTGCTGGGTTCCCACAGTGTGGGGAAGACAAAAGCCTGTCTTATGGTACACTCCATAAGTGTACTGGTGAAAGAAATAGAAATCTTTGGGTCACCTAACTGGCTCATGAAATGGATCCACTTCCACAGATCAGTACAGTTTAGAACAAGGACACTTGGAAATTATTCATGTTGATCCTTCTCTTTCCATTACAGAATATTAGAAGTTAGAGAGGAGGGTTTTTTTGCTAGCTGTTTCACCTTCCCTGTTGCAGTCTGCTGTGTCCAAGCTGGAGGTTACCACTCAGTAGTTGGAACTTGACAACTCGCAGCTCCTGGTGACAGAAGTCTGAACATAATGTGCCTTTATTGAGGGAAGGATTTTCTAATGCAGGTATCCCATGCAACCAGCCTCTTCTTTCACTAGAAATAGCCTGCTGGTATGTTCTTTT
Source organism: Oxyruncus cristatus (assembly GCA_013399855.1). Lineage (NCBI taxonomy): Eukaryota > Metazoa > Chordata > Aves > Passeriformes > Cotingidae > Oxyruncus > Oxyruncus cristatus. Next base: position 216,308 of record VXAY01003238.1, on the reverse strand, counting down.
ATTCCTTCCCCTGAAACCACATGAGACATAGACATTTATTTCTTTCCTTTAAAGAAAAAAAAAATAAAGACTAAAAGGAAACATAATCAATGAATACATTTGGTGCACAAAATTAAGACCATGCAAGGAATGCTATACCCACAAAATCCAGAAAACACCAGATCCACATTACTCTGGCAGCTTGTTTGTCTGAAGCATTCTACAGTGAAGGAAAACAGTGCAGATGTTTTAATTAAGTAGTGTAAGACTTCAGTTTGCATTAGCCTTGATTCTAGCCTCTGGACATGGCTTTAACTCAGGCAAATACGAAAACCTATGAGCCTTCAACTAATGCAAAAAATACACCTCAAAGGAAATTGCTTTCAATTTTCTCTCTCATCTGAACAGGCACAAAACCAGACAATGGCCAAAGAGCCACTGAACAAACTGCATCTAAAATACTAATTTTTCTGGAAACCAAATAGCCTATGAGAACACAAATAGAAACACAAAAGGGGATGACAGGGCTGAAGCATGCCCCACTTCCTCACATTAATGAGACAAGAAATAATTTTGTCTATCATAAAACTCTTTCTCCCATTGGAAGAATATTTTAATGAGGAATTATGGCAAGTAGAATAAAAAATTCTGGGCAGATGACCGGTTGAAAATTAGGAAAATTATTTCAGTTGTATTTGTAAAAAAACATGAATCATTTGTGCAAGAAATGCATATAGAAATGTTAATACTGGATTAATTCTCAGAGGTAAGAGTAAAGATAGTATATAATCTGCTTAATGTTATCTGGCCCTACTAACCTCATTTCCAACTGAATTAATAAGGAAAATGTAAATGTCTTCTGAGAAACGAAATTTGGTCAAGAGCTTGACAAGATATCAGATTTTCCTTTGTAAATGTATCTCTCAGAAACAAGGAGAACGGATAAAGTAAATGTTGCAGCACAAAATGATGACACTAAAGTGTTCAAATATCCACAGAGAAAAACATGAATGACACAAATTTTCTGAAAAGCTAAAAAAGCTAAAGCATCTTCTAGTAAATATGTTAAGAACCACTGTACTATGTTCATGTATATGTAATAAATATATATTTCTGTAGATAAACATGTATATATGTATGTATGGGTGAATCAAGGCAAAGCTTATTTATTGAGAAGTAGAAACATGTGTTAAATAAAGCATTATTCAGTGGGTCCTGGTCAATGGCAAGTTGAATCTGAGTCAGCAGTGCCCTGGCAGCCAGGAGGGCCAACCGTGTCCTGGGGGCCATCAGGCAAAGCATCAACAGCCAGTCAAGGGAGGGGATTGTCCTGCTCTGCTCTGCACTGGGGTGGCCTCACCTTGGATATTGTGTGCAGTTTGGGGCAACACAATCTAAAAAAGATATAAAGTTTTTAGAGAGCATTCAAATGTGGGCAACAAAGATGGTGAAGAGTCTTGAGGGGAAACCGTACGAGGAGAGCTGGAGGTCACTTGGTGTGTTGAGTCTGTAGAAGAGGAGACTGAGGGGAGACCTCACTGCAGTCTACAATTTCCTTGTGAGGGGAAGAGGAGGGGCAGGCACTGATCTCTTCTCTGTGGTGACCAGTGACAGGACCTGAGGGAATGGTCTGAAATTGTTTCAGGGGACGTTTAGGTTGGATATTAGAAAAAGGTTCTTCACCCAGAGGGTGATTGGGCACTACAACAGGTTCCCCATAGGAGTGGTCACAGCACCAAGACTGACAGAGCTCAAGAAGCACTTGGACAATGCTCTAAGGCACATGGCATGACTCTTGGGAATGGTCCCATACAGGGCTAGGAGTTGGACTTGATGATCTTTGTGGGTCCCTTTCAACTCAGTGTATTCTGTGATTCTTACTTGTGACACTCAAAAAAGGAAAATGATATTGTGTGAGATAAGAAACCTGGCCTTAGAGAACTTCGAGTTCATATCTAAAATGCAGATTTTATGTCTCATACATGAATGGTTACAATTGGAAGAGACCCACGTATGTCACCATGTCCAACCCCCCTGCTCAGAAAGGATCACCATGAACATGTTGCCCAGGGCTATATCCAGATGGTTTCTGAATATCTCCAAGAATGGCAACTCCACCACCTCTCTGGACAACCTGTGCTAGGGATCAGTCATTCTCATGGGGAAGAAGTGTTTCCTGACGTTCAGAAAGAACCTCCTGTGTTTAAGTTTGTGCCCATTGCCCAATTTCTTGGTGCCCTGACACTCACTGCAATCCTTACCCATGAATCAGGTACTTACATTTTAAAGCTAACCTTGTCTACAAGAAGGGTCAAAACACAACTGAGTTGCTTCACTAATACCCTGAATGGACAGCTGCTCATACAGGGATCACACAAGCTTTGACAGGAAATTTCCAAAATTCATGTGACAACTTGAGGTAGATCTCCCTCTTTTTTACCCTTATCTGGAAAGGCTAAGGTTGCTGCTAAGAAATGGCCTGATAATTAGCATTGCCTACACTTGGGCAAAGAGAATAGTGGAAAAATAAGTGACAGCTATCCCAGAAGACTCAGGAACTTATCAGGTTGCCACTGGGGATGTGTGCCGCTTGTCAAAATCTGCACTCCCTCTCCCACTGCAAGATGTAGCAGACTTTTTAAATTTTTTTCTGAACATACCTACAGTATTGGATAGAACTGGAAAAAAGAGCACGGGAACAGCCTCTTTGAGAATTACTCTGTAGGAGTCTCGGTTTGAGTTAGAGCTGCACTTTTGCTGCATTAGATATTAGGTACAACAGCATCTAAAATAGCTAACAATTGAGTAGAGTATTGAAGAAATTTAAATGTTGATTTAAAATACCAAGTAGGTAAATCAATATGTGCACAGAAAGGCCAATATTGCACAGTTTGAAGGCACGATATATGAATAATATTTTAGTATATCATAGGACTGTCAGAGCCATTGTGGTCTGTGAGGTACAAATACAAAATACGGAGGAGACTGAGAAGCCTGTCATAATTTTATAATGAGTGAAGCCTTGTGTTTATGAGATTCTTTAGCTCTGCCATGGACAATAGATATATCTGATTTTCTCAGATTTTTGGTTTAGTAGTAGTTTCTTCCGACTTTCCTGACTCACAGTATCCTCTAAGTGATTCACCAGCCATAGTATATCACTTAGAGATGAGAACACACCCAGCTTCTGCTTCATGGGAAATGTTCTAACATCCATTTTTCTTTTTACATCTTTTGCTCTTCTGGAAGATTTTGCATGCCTTTTAGAAGTTATCTGATTTATTGTATATTCATGCAGGTCGAAGGACAAAGCTTTCATCAACTTTTTGAAACTACTTCATTCTAAGAACTGCCATAAAATCAACAAGTTATCTGGTTCACAGCTTCCTCCCCAGCTTCCTTTTCTCCCAGATTCTGAAAACCACTAATTAACTGGTGCCAAGTTAAAAAAAACTCATTATTGCTTCTTTTTTTGTGGTTTTTTTTTTTTTGTGTGTGTTTTTTTTTTTGTTTGTTTGTTTCTCCTCTAGTCTATTTATTGTGGTTGTACTAAGGTGTCTTTTGTTACTTATATTTCTTGTCTCCTCCCTTTGATAAAATAACTTGGTCCAGTAATAGTTTTAGTATCCTATTACACTGCTGAAGGAGGGAGGGAGAACTTTGTGAAGTTTGTGTCAACAATAAATTTCATTTGCTTTACATTTTTTAAGGATTTGTCTGAGCTTGTTGATTCTGAATTTATGTTATTTGATTATCTACCATTCCATGAAATAATAATTTAGTGCTATTTAATAGTGATCGATGAAGGTGCGTGCTTATTGGCAAGTAAAATCTTTGCTCAAAGGAAATTTCTGTCAAAATAGCCAGAGCACATTGATATTAATCTCCCTCCTATAGCTATTAAAAGGAAGGCAAGGTCAAAATATAAATCATACTAGAGTGATGCCAGCAACTACCTAGAGTGGATGCCATCAACAGAATTTATTACACCGCCCTCTCTTTGAAAAAACAAAACAAAACTACAAAAAAATCCGAGTGTGTGATTAAGTATACAGTGGTTCTGTGAGCAAATTTACTTATAGGCAGAAGCTTCTTCATAACATGACTGAGCTTTTAATGCCATTTCATAAAACACTTCCAAAAGCCTGGAATGCAAAAGCCAATCTAACTTTTTCTGTAATATCTTGTGTAGTACAGACCATGTATATATACAAAAGAATGCAACTTTCAGCAGTTCCTTTAGCCCTTTCAGAATTTACTCCTAGCAATTATGAAATTACCACAATCATACAAAATATTATTTACTTGTTTAAAAATATCAATTTTGTAATCAGGCAAAGGAGTATGTCCAGCTGGGTCCTCAGAACACATTGTCAAGAAATAGTAATGTAACAAAACACTTCTAAGGAATAAATTAACAGCATTTCTAATTCCAGTCAATCTCCATAATTTTAGTTTGAGTACTGTTAATTTTTAGAGACAAAAAATTCTGCCTGCACACAGAGCCTGTGTTCATTTTCCATTATTGTACAGAAAACATGTATTGAATCAGACATAAATATACACAGATTTTGAATACATCCTTAAAAAACTACCAAACATCAGATATTTACCAAACATCTCTCATTTGGTATATTACTTATTTGATATTACTTAGCTAAAATCTTATTAATAAGGAGCTCAAAACAGGAAACAAAAATCTTTCTTGAAGGCAGGATTTTGTTTACTCAAAGATGATTTATATTTAAGAAATAAATATTAATAATTTTAAATTTACAAAAAAAAAAAGCCTTGAAATGCATTCGCTTATCTTAAATGTATTTATACATGCATTTGACCTAAGAAAGAGCATGCATGAAGGACAGGAGTTCTTGCACTTCTTTGAAAAGACCTTGTACTTTGGATGAATTCTGCAATTAGCCAGACCAACGCTGGTGGTGCCTTCATGCGAGTACCATGAGCAACAGCAAGGTTTTAACTGAAGCTCCAATGTCCTCATCTGTGAGTTTTCTGTGCAGACCCGTACTTTTTCTATAACATTTGCAAAAACTGACTTTTAGTCAATTAATGTTGATATTGTTTATGCAGTGTTTGTTGCAGTGTTTATCCCTCATACCTTATAATCTACAGTTTCCAGACAGTAACATTCTGTTTCCCATTTTGTAACTCGTGGGCTTGACCACTGCGTTCTTTCTTCTGCTTGTGCACAGGGTGTGCAGAACAAGCTGCTCTGCAATTGGCTCCCTAGGAACACCAGCTGAAATTTCTGGTCCATGTCAGCTTTGGAAGTGACAAAGGACAGTAAAAATCAGTAACCAAATGTTGTGGGTTGACCCCAGGCAGTAGCTACACTCCACACAACCATTTGCTCACTTCATCCCTCACTCGGATGGAGAGAGCATCAGAGGGGCAAAAGTGAGAAAAATGGGTTGAGATAAAGACAGTTTAATTTGTAAACTGGATGGTGCATGTGCAAGCAAAGTGAAATAAGAAATTCATTCACTGCTTCCCATCAGCAGGCAGATGTTTAGGCCTTTCCAGGAAAGCAGAGCATCACATGTAATGGCTAGTTGGAAAGACAAATGCCTAACTCTGAACATCTACCTTTCTTTTTGCTTTATCCCATTTTTTATTGACGAACATGACATCATTTGGTATAGTTTTTGGCATAGGTTTTCCTTTTAGTCAACTGTCCCAGCTGTGTTCTCTCTCAACTTCTTGGGTACCCCCAGATTATTCACTGTTGGATGACCTCAACACCCTGAACACTGCTCTGCCATAAGTAAAACACTGGTATGTTATCAACACAGTTTAGGTCACAAATCTAAAACATTGCATCATAAGAGCTGCTACGAAGAAAAAAAACCTCAGTCCCAGCCCAAACCACTACACTGAAAATAAACATTTCTTTTTGGTATTGATTTTGAATATTGCCTGTACAAAACAACCCCTACAGCCATCAAAAAACTATGAACTAAACTCAAACCACCCCAAAATACCACCTGGAATATTATTTCCCATATATATATTAGAGGTAAATAGGAGTCCATATTTTACCTGTTCTTCATCAGAGAGAGAACTCCACCATGCTGATAGGCTACTTGGATGCCTATTCACTATATAAGATCTATTCTGCAGCCACAACCTACAAGGTAGCCAAATAGACTTCTCCCTCTAGGCTGAGTATGTAGGTTTGGGTCTCAGTATATCACTCTAGTTTTCTGCATGGTGCTGTAAATCGGGTATGAGTTCTCTAAAACTGTCAGGGACTAAGCTCTAAAGGAAACAGCCAAAGAACAAGTATAAGCAATTGATGAAAATGGAACAGCAAACTTTTAGAGACAAAACGGAATAAAAGGAGTTCAAACAGAAAGTGTGAATGTGTGAGACATTGACAAAATATTCTTTGGAAGTGTGGACTGTTGAGAAAATGTTGTATCAATAAACATTTTATGCGGATGGAATAGAAGTACATGGTTTTATTGTAATCCCTGAAAGACAGACGTTTTGTCACACCTCTGTTTAATGTGTACTCAACATTAGTCACTATTTTTGCTGGTTTTGGTGTGCCTAATTTGAATTACCACAGCGCCTGAACTAGATTCCTTGCAGTGGTAGCACAAGCTGGTTGGTTTGGCTTTAGTGTCAGCGATGACGCTGATGTGCCTTGTGAACTCAGAAATCTCACACAGAGTCCCCAGGTGACGTTTTCGTTTTCTTTTGCTGTATGTATGAGAACTTACTGAGTGTTTGTAAAATGCCTACTAGAGTAGAATTTTGGGCTAATACAACTCCTTTAAATCGTACCAGTTTTCAAGAGCAAACCGGATTTTTGAAGACCAGAAGTATAGTAATCCTGATGTATTTTCAAATAATTTCCTCCAGTGAAGAAAATCTTCTATTCTGTTTTCTTGTTTTTATGTATGACAGAAGGAAAAGCATTTCCAGGCAGTTTTGACTTTAAGGATTTACATTCTAAATCCAATAACGCTGTTGAATATATAATGAACTACTTTATTGGCAAAGAAAGGTTGTTTGCTTGTTCCTGCTACAATAATAAAGACTTCTGCTGACAGAAGCAAGCTGAATGCATTTTGGGTTCAAAAGCATCCTATTTATAGTCTAGATGCAAAATGATCTCTATTCACTACAGTGTCTCATTTGCAGGTTATCATTCTGCTTTCCTCTGAAAGCAACTCAGCAGATGTTTCCTCCCATCTTGACTCATTGCATTAGTAATAGAAAAACATTTTGCATCCTATTATGGTAGTCTCCATAAGCAGAACTGGAGGACAGAACCAGCTTGTTTAAAACACAGGACAATGTACAGAGAGAATTCTCTTGAGTAGCAGTACAGCTACATAATCCAAGTCCTTCAGGTTTTGAATCAAATAACTTTCCAAACAGTTGCAGTAGCACAGTATTAACATTCCCTCCTGAATAAACTCCCAAAAAGCAAACAGAATAAAATAGAATAAAATAAACAAATAAAAATGGAGTAAAATAAACAAATTAAAAAAAAAATAAAACAAAATTTTGCCACAGGTCTTAAAATGAAAATTTGCTACAGCCTCATACCCCAGCAGTATTTTATTTCCCCATGCAAAGAGAAACAATAATAAGAAAAAAAAAAATCACTATTTCACACTTCTGAAACTGCTTTAAACATATTCTTTGACAATGCAAATATATTGATACCATTTGGTACCTTCTATGGCCATTTTTTGCCAATTTGATCCAGTGCTGTTGTTGAAAGTTTTGATTATCTGAAACTTTCATATTTCAAGGTTTTAAAATTCAAGGCTATTTCACAGAATTCAGCAACTTCACAGACAAGATGTATCTTTTTTATGTTAAGTTTTATGGGAGAGGAAGTGATTTATCACTCGTATGTTGGCTTGCACATCAGCAAATTTGCTGATTATTTTCTTCAAAATTCCAAAGCCTCTGAAAAATCATTTGAGTTAATTCTTCTTATAAATTTAAGAGGAAAAAAAATAAAGGCCGTGTTTGCATCTGAAGTAAAAAGGACTCAGCACTTTCTATGAACATTTTTTCTGCTCCTTACTTGACCAGTGATGGCTAAAACGTTCTTTAGGGATCACCGGATACTAATCTGTTTGGTAGCAAACTGTTTTGGACACTTGTTAAATAACAATTTCTTTCTATACATTCCTTATCAGTACTTTTCCAGTGCTTGTTTATCACATTATCAGCAGCTCACTTCTGTCCTAAGCTCACACAGAATGGGAGAAGCAGGCAATGTGTAGAATCACAGATGGAAATCCCCTTTTGCCCTATAATGAGGACTGACTTATTTTGAGAGATACTAGCATGAGTGAACACCAAAGGTTCTGGGAATCTGGGAATTGGGTCCAAGTGATTGTAAAATGTAGAAATATGTAAATGTTATTTTGTTTGAAAGTCTATAGCTATTGCTTTGCTTTGAGATGAGTTAATTTCACATTTCGACAGCATTTCTAAACAGCAATGATTTTGTGGTACATGACTTTTTTTTGTGTTAAGCATGAATTATAATTAATTCTGTTAAAACCCCATTATCTTAAAAGTTATTAAGCCATACACAGCCAAATATTTTTGTCAATACTCATTTTCACACTTTATTTTGGTCCATGCTAGATGCACAGAACAGGAAAATCCAAAGAAGTCAATGCTGACATTAAAGGGTACCATCTAAAGCCACTCAGATAGTTAAAGAAACCCTTACATAACACAGCTCTAAACCACCTTGCACGCACTACGCAAAAAAGGTTCAAGCCAAAGGCAGCCTGCAATGCAGTAATTGTAAAATCCACAAAAGTAAGTGGAAAAACATTAATAAGCCTCTGTAAGAATACCAAGCCTCACATTTACACTGTTATAACCATCTTAAAGTGGAAATTAGGCTAAGAACAATACACGTTCTTAGACATCAGCCTAATGTTAATGTCTTACACACCCTTCCAGCACAGAGGATTCTTTATTAACACGTATTTAATACTAATTGCTAATAGACTGTATTCCCTTACAAAGTAATCTTGGAGGCAGAACCTGCCTTCTTTCAAAACAAGGAGACAGAGCAAGACTTGTTTTCTTTGACTAAACTGCCATGACATGCCCCTTGTAGCTACACTTGGCATGTTCATCTAAAACTTTTCCAGTGTGTTAAACTTTCACAGTATTTGGATAGTAGCCTCACAGACCCATGTTTGCCCTCACTGCACATAACAGAAATCAGTCAAAAGTCATGACAACTTGCCACAATATCAGTAACTGAATTCTGACAAGTGACTTTGAATTTACCCCAGAACCTGCCAAATCTGCAGGAATTAAAAATTCACAATTTGCCTCATACATGTGAATATTTTTCCACTTTGGGTTGCACATTCAAATGGACAGAAATCTGTTTTCTCAGTGTAATCATACATTTCTAAAGCACAAAGGGGAACTCCAGAGGCATGTAAAATGTGACAATTTCAATTAAATTCATGAAAAATGAGAATTTATGGCAAAGAGTTTGCCTATGCTGCCTCAAAACTTGCTGCTGAAGATGATATATATTTGCTAACCAAAGAATGCATTTTCCACTGTCCAGCAGCTAGTTAAGAAGATTAATGACTGCTCTGTAGCTCCAATTAAACTCCTTTATCACCAAGAGGGACCAAACAAGTTTTGATTCCAGAAGTACTGCTTAAGAAAGAAGACCAGGGCTGCATAACACTGACATTTTATTAGAATTCATCTGTAACAAATGGAACTTGTGTCAGCAAAGAACTGATTTTCATACAGACTTTCTGTTGCCACCAATGTAACGAAGTAAGAAAATAAAAAGCACGCCTTTCATTCTGTAAAACATTTACGCGTACTACTAATTAGAGGTAATTGTATCTTTTTTAACAAGCCATTTTACAAGGTAATTTTTTTAAATTTTTCAGTCTATGCATCCAAAACAAGAGCAAAGAACACAAGTTTTTATTATCTTTGTAAAGACACTCCAAGCTTGAATGGCAAAGCCACATAATGGATGGTTATGATGAGACCTGCAGCCTTCTGATATCTGTGGAGTATCAGGGCACAAAGAAAAGAAAAAAAAGAAAAAAAAAAAGAGAGGAAAAAAAGAGAAATAAAGAAAAAAAAAAGAAAAATGGGAGAGAATAAAAGGGAAAAAAAGCAGTTGCTTTTTTAAGTAATTGCAAACTTTTTTTTTCCTTTTTACATGTTCTGTGCCATTTAAATACATACAAGTGGGTTTTATAAGCAGTTTCTTACAGATGGGTTCAAGTTATAACATTATTGGGTGTAGAATCAATAGGGCAGTGCATAGTACAAAGGTATATATAGAAAGTGCAAATCTCCTTAGAGGGCCACTCCTTCCCCCAGCCATCCTCTCCACTGTCTAACCACTCAAATAATTTTTTAAAAAAGAGCTAAATTAAACTTCTGTATAAACCATTTTTATATAGTTTGTGGGTTTTTTTCCCCGTTGCAACTAATTACAAAATTAGACATAACTACACATATAAACGTAAATAATAGCACCGTATTGGTTATGTTGATGAAACCAATTTTAAGCTTGGAAATGTATGATGTATGTAGACAAAGATGCTCACAATTTAAATTAACTGTAGAATGCATATATAAGAATACAGAAAGTGGAATGCACATCAATGATGCTAAGAGTTATCTTAAGAAACACAAAACCTAAAAGGAGTATTTAGTTGTACAACAGTTTTCCTCACAAGTTGGTTCTGCTTTTTTGTATTTTTTTTTTTTTATTCCCTCATTTTCTTTGGAGCTTGCAAGATGGTCTGCTAGGGAAAATGTGCTGATCCTTTTACAGATCCAGTATGCAAGAACCTTCCCTAGCCTATGTTTCCAAAATGACACTTTTTTATTCTTGTGTTTTTCTGGTTCCCTATACTTGAGTTGAACAACATAACCACATTACATAACCTGGTACTTCAATAATTACTTTAAACTATAAATCAAGAAAGAAGAAGAGAAAGAAACATAGTGCACATTCTTCTCTGGTTCAGATGTAAGTTATAGAATCTCATTCTGAGGTAGCCTTCTATAATACTTCTATTCTTAAATATATATATATATTTGTTTTGATTTTTTGGTTTTTTTTTTTTGTTCATTATAAAAGTGCTCAAAT
>VXAY01003238.1:191244-204115 GCA_013399855.1 Oxyruncus cristatus | reverse complement strand
ACAACATTCTCCCCTCCTAAAGGGATATGCACTGACCTTTCCCCACATGCACACCTCCTACATTTAATAATATGATTTCTTATTGCACTATAGTGTTACAAATATTGAACTTCACTTGAAGCCTAAATCACATACTCTGTGTGCGTGTGTGCATGTGTGTGCATGTGTATGTGTGCATGTGTGTGTGTTCAAGTGAAAATGTGGACAGAAGTACTATTTGGGAGAGATGATGTTCAAATATCAATGATGTGCATTCCTCACTTCCCTTTGAAACAAAGGTTTATTGACCTTAAAAATGCAGAGATGATCAAATAGTAGTTTGATATAATTGTAGTATGCTGAAAAAGTTTCCCAATGCTTTGATAAATCCAGGTATGTAAGAATTGGTATGTTTATGTGCATGTGTGTGAACATCTATCCATCTGTATCTCTGTAACTATACAGAGCCAGACAAGGGTAGACAGTAATACATAACATATATATATATAAAAAGAGAGAGGGTGTGAGTGTGCATGTGCATATGTGTGCGTGTGTGTGTATGTGCTAGCAGCATCTTTATACTTTGCGCCTCCCTGTTGATTCCAAAAGAAACCATTTTGATTTAACTGATTACAATGAATATTTTCTTAAAGAAAAGAACACAAATAAAACTATAAAATTAATATCTAACAAGACTGTGGTACTGTAGGACTGCACAAAAATGTGCAAATTTTCAAAGTATTTAACATTTCTACAGCACGATATTACAGATAACAGTTCTACAGCTTAAAAAAAATCTACGTTATTTAAACAAAAATATTAACAGTTATGCAACCTTTTCTTTAATTCACTTCATTGAATGATAAACTCTTGTTAAAAAAAGGAAAAAAGTTTACACAGTTAAAAATGAAGCACAGGTCAGCAGTATCTTTACAATACTAAAAAACTAAATCAAGGACTTTCTTTTTAAACATTCCCACATTTTCCCTAAAGTGTTATGATGAGCATTATGACGGGGAAGGGTGACGTTGAAGTAAAGAGTCCTTTTTGTTTGAGAAGCCAGGACCCAACCTTGCAACAAACATCTTGCACTGAACTGCAGTTCTCAAAACTCCTCTTTGCAAAAGCATGTAATCCCGAACAAGATGATAATTTTTTTCTGATTAATTTCCTCTTCCCTTTAACTTCAACAAATGTCAAACCCTTGAGGTATCTCTAAATGAGATCCTTCAGACGCCTCAGTGGTCAGGATTCTTTTATTATGGTTAGGTTATTAAACTGTGAATTCTTGGTCCACATGGAACAGTTGTTGTTGGGTGGGGTTTTTTTTTTGTTGTTTTTTTGTTTTATATATCCCCAATATTTTTGTTCATTTTTTTATTTATTTTATATATCCCCAATAATTGCTCCTTAGCTAAGAGTTAAGAAGTACTTCTAAAGCACATTGTATGGCTCAGAAGCGGCTCTCTGGATCTTAAAGGGCCTGCAATAAAAATCCACAATGGGTTTTTATGTTGCATAGTGATCAAAGCTGCCCAGATATTCCAGTGCGGCTCGATAGCAGAACTGGTATTGATCCTGGAAAGAAAGACAGAAAACAAAAGCATCAAAAAATCAGCTTTTTTGGCTGGCTTTTAGTTTCTTTCAACTAAGAGTGAATACTTTGTGGCTACAAACAAATACACCACAGAGACATCTCCAGTTCAGCAATGTTCACTTACTAACATCAACAGTAAACCACTGTGAGTTACAAAGATGAAGACAGTGTTGCATTACTCAATGTAATGCAACAGAATTTTCCACAGATTGCAGCTTATTTTTGTGCAGAGACTTTATACTCAACTACTGACTGTCTGTTATTCTGGATTAAAACAACATCAGCACAAAGCTTTCTTCTGATGCTAAGGCGCTTTTCCCCCATGTATTTGAAAATAATTAGCAAAATATTCAATTAATTCAACAGCAAATACAACGCACTAAGTGACGAAGTTCATCAGAATCTTAATATGGAATGCTATGGAAATATGGAAAATCATCACGTTAAAATTCGTGTTAAGGAAGCAAAGGGAATCCCAACCTTTTAGTTATACAGGCTTTGATGAAGATGTGAAGATACCTTAAGCCTGTGGCAAGAAAAGGGACTAAAAGAGAAATATGCAGCCAAAGCACCTTATTCACATGAAACAGACTACACTTCAACCTACACCTGCAGGAAGAGATAATTTTAGTGTGGTGAGAAATTTGCTTATACCTCTGATGAAACAAACATTTGGTATTTTGTGTTTTTCTCACCTCCATAAAGCAGTCCTTTTGCACAGTTATGTTATGTTGCACACTTACACTAAAATGGCACATCTCTGTCCTCATTTGCCACTGCCACTCAGGGTTTAAATGGTAAAATGGAAAAAAAGAAAAAGAACATAAAAGAAATTGCTCCAAAATATCAAGGATGCTTGCTTATTTATCTGATTGTGCTGCGTAGTAACCCTACATAGGTTGTACTTGTTAAGATAACAATTAAAATTCTTGTGAAGGCCAGGAAACTAATCAGATATTTGTTTCACTGAGATGGCGTGATCACTAATTTTTCATTTCCGTTAGTTGGAATAGTTGGAACAGTGGCAGAATGCATTACACATAAGCCTAAATTTTAAGTGTATGTGTGGTCCACATGGAATTCAAGTGCTTTGTTGAATAAGGATTAGATTTCCTGGCAGTTTATACCACTGAACAAGAGATTTGTTTTCGACAGAATCCTGAAAGAAATGAGTACACAACACTTCTGCTTTCAGCAGTGGGGATGAAGGGTGCATACAGAAATAAGCCAAAGTAGGGAGAGGGAGAATATACTGCAGAATTGAACTCTGTATTTGTCAGGTAGGCTCAAAGAGGCATAGCTTTTCTGTATACTGTAGTTATTTCTTGGAGCTAAAATGACAGAAAGCAGTCATTTTTCATTTGCTTATCCAGAGAAATGATGATAATGGAAAAGAAATGGAATTAACTCTTCAGTTTGGTCACAGTGATTTACTTGCCTAACTGACAAGATTAAAAATAAGTATCTGTATTTTTCATATAAGTTTTTATGAAGTTGTCTTTTTAAAAATAGGACTACCCAGCTTCTATTGAACAAGTTTAAATTTCTTATGGGAAAAGGTAAACTCTGGGGAACCATTTTAAATTTCAGAGACTGTAATTTAAAGGCCAGTGTCAATCAAATGATACTAAATAAATGTATGACCTAAAATGTTTCCCTTCTCTTGCCCTTTTTCTTGGTTTTCCTAACCTATTGCCTCTGGCTTAGTTCAGGTCTTCTGCTCAGAAATTAAAGTATAAATTAAGCACAACATTAACTGATAAGGTTTAGGCATTCTTTGTAACATGACACAGGTAATCAGTCGATACTGCTTATCCCCTTCTTTATTTCTCTATGCCACTCTTGCTAGCACAGAAATTATTTACCCTGTAGTTCTCCTGAACACGGAATTTACCATTACAATTTTCAGGCCAAACAGCCACTTGCTTGGTGACACAAAGTCAAGAAAAACATGAAAATAATACAGCATCAGTTGGAAAACATGATTAACACCTAGCAACCAGAACAACAGCAAAAAAATCAGTGGATCCACCTGTAGAAATGATTTGCCACCTTCTTTATTACCACACATTTTTGCCAGGAAACAAGGTTCAAATAAAAACAGGTGATACTTCACAAATGGTTTTTCTCAACTGCCATAATTTAGGATCCACTATCGAAATGATTTTTTTTTCTTCTGCTGCCTGCAGTAACCAGTGCAGTAACAGGAAACAGTCCTTGCAAGAACCTTTAGGGCAGATTTTAACCTGTAGTCATAAGGTCATTATATGACTTCAGATATAAATGTAAGCACATTTTACACAGTCTCAAACTGTGCATTTTTTTTCATTGTATAAAAACTGCTTCTTTTCCCTCACTATTGTATATGGATACTGTTTTGCTCACCTCTGTCTGTACCATGGCTGGCCGCTGCGTCCTTAACATTTTTACAGTCTGGAAGATGTCTACAACACCTTCATATCTCATTCTTTCTAACACAATGCTCAGGGTTATGAATACTCCAGTCCTTCCAACGCCCGCACTGTTGCAATAAAGGAAAAAAAAATAAAAGGAAAAAAATGGATGTTAATTTACAGTTAGTGCTGAAAGAAGTGGCTGACAAATTATCTGTGGTTGCAACACACCATATGGGCACAAATTCCTATATGGTGAAAGGCTCGCTAAGCAAAATTCCATTGCAGATTACCACATTGCATTGAAAAGAATAACTGCATTCAAGCAAACTTTATATGCTACTAAGTATGTCTGACTCTCCAGTCTTCCTTGCAAAGTTACTTGGTTTTTCATCCAGATATACAATAATCAGTGCCTGCTGAAGTAAATGAGAACATTTGTTACTAATAACATACACTGGAATTGACAAGAGAAAAAGAAGCCAAAACGCATTTTACTGCTTGCTTTACTTTAGCTTGTTTATGTATATGCCCTATTTTGAACATCTTCAGTGTGTTATTTTACCTTCTAATTTGAGTTAGAAACAGCGGATGTTCAATTAATATTGAACTTTTGCATGCACACTCCAACTTAATAGATACACAAAAATCTCAAGACAGCTTTTATTCAAGTCTGGCAGTTGATCTTTGCTTTCCAATGCTGATATTCAGATATTATGTTTGTCTATACTAGTCTTATTTATCTTGTCTGAACATATATGGCTTGTTTGCTCTCTGTTCTGTCTTGAGTTTCTGCTATTAGCTTAAATCCTCAAGAAGTGTTGGAAATTCTTGTAATCAATAGAGGCAATAGCTATCAGCTTTTAAAATTAAATAATCAGTTACTCGTAATGATTACCCTTGGTCAAAGAGAAGGTAACTGCACAGAAAAAAAAGATTTTCCAAGTCTGAACTTTTATGGGTGAAAATTAAGCACCCTGTCATCTTGCTTTTGATGTTAGTAATCTCACAAGGTTTTCTCCAGTGAGACAAACTTGGGAAGGTGAATATTTATGAGACCTATTCACCAGACAGGAGAGTAGAAGAACATGAACAGAAGGTAAAACCTGAAGAACTCTGAACGTTCATATGAACTATGACAGAGATCCAGTGAATTCACAAAACTAGTGTGGAAACTGAATGTCCAAATTAACGGTATTTTAGTGTTTGGCCTAGATTAGTGTATTTTCAGGGCTAATAAACATATGCAATTGGATTTATCAATTTTGCATAGCCTGTGCACCTTCAGATTGCTGAAGCCAAAGGACAACTGACACAATACTTGAGAAAATATCATGCTGTCAGTGCTGATTTACTTACATGGGATGACAGCAGGCTTGGATATCTAAAGCAATTGCAGTGTAAGCTCTCCTCTCCTTCATGAGGTAAATTGAAAAGATAATATTTAAGAAACATCCTGAAAAATCCTGGAAAAACATCTTTGGAACCTGCTTGGACTTTACAGAGCTGATGACAGTGTGATCTAAACCAAGTAGCCCAGAATGAATAAACCAGCAGAATGAAGGCAGATTACTATTTTACATTCTCCTTGTTCCTGCTCACACTCTACTATTAAAAACATCCAATAAAAAAAGTATGACTTTCTTAAATGGTTAGAGGACTTCCAGCCTCACATATCAGAAAAATCTTCATTACTTTAAAAAATGACTCAGAATTCTTTAATTCAGCAAAATGAAGGAATTTATTTTTTGCCTTGTGTTCTTAAGAAATCCACAAGTATCTGGAGAGATGCTACTTAACAAGGAGGAGAGACTAATACGCAAAGATCTCAATACCTGCAAATCTTACTCAGCCTAGAGGGTGGTGCAAAACTAATCATCAAGTGTGATGTTTTCAGAAAAGCCTGTAGGAAACTGATCCTGTTCCCCTGAGACTGGTCAGCATGTTTTAACACTGCAACAATTCCTATCAAAAAATTCTTAGGATTTCTAAAGAGTGAAGGCACTACTTCATGATGCAGCATGGTTACAAAAATTTCAACAGTTAGAAACCAAAGTTAGGATGCTTTAATTAGCCATGAGAAAGTATTGATATTTTTCTTTATCAATAAGAAAGGGAGAAGAGATTGTTACTCCAAATACATCTTGAATGTATTTTGGAAAAGGTTGGTCTTGCTCGCTGTCCAGCTAAAAGCTGGAATAAGATGACATATATATGTCATATAAGATGACATATAAATATGCCATATTGGTTGAAGTGAAAATTTTGCTTCAAGGTGAACAGTCCTTTGCTCTCCTAAATAATTTTAATTATCTGCCTAACAAGGTTAGAAGTTTTCACATTCAACACACCGATCTATTTGAAAAAATGCTAGGGAAGGGGAAAATTTAAAATTGTGGGTGGAAGAGGTTTACTGTGTAACAGAGAAAGCAAGCTTGTGAAAATTGTAGAGAGGGAAGAAAATCAAAAGAAAGTGGCATTAGTGGAGTTTTAATTCACTTTAAAACTCATCATGGTAAAAACTGGAGGCATTATTACAGTAATTCTACAGAGACTAGGAAAGTGCAGGCAGGATCTTGTGCTTTCTGAAAGAAACAAATAAACTTACTAGATTGTTAGGGACATCTCCTATTTATGTAAGTTGACTAATGCTGACAATGATGATCTGCATTACCAGTCCCTAAATTGTCATTACAATGATGATAAAGACATTTAAAGACCAAACCCTGGTTAGTTACACTGGATTTGACTGTTGCTACCAAAATCAATGGTACAAGTTATCATAATTTTAGCATGGAAGATCACCATTTGGAAGGTATATATAACATACTGCAAACAGTATTCATTGCAGTCACAAGTGGACAAGCTTGCATGGTACAAAGAACTTGGAAGAATAACATCACTTTGCCTTCTTATCTGGATAAAGGCAAAAATATTGCTTGTTATTCCTGTGCTCTCAAAACTCATTAGTGTTGAAGAAAAAGGCTTATTCTTATCAGGGTTGTTCCTCATGTTCCCCTGCCAAATGAATCCCAACCTCTGCTCTGCAATGCTATTCTTGTAGGAGTCCATAAAAAATTATAGGCACTCAAAAAAAGTAGGATTCAAGTAGTCCAATACATTTATTATGTCAGTCTTTCAGATTAGGGGATCATAAAGAACTCAACTTCTGGTTGCTTCTGACCTTGATGGACGAGAATCTCTGCCTCTGTACATTCACAGACTCTAGTAAACTCATTCACTTTGTCTTTATGCCAGTATTGGGGCATTACTTGGTTTGCAGTAAGGACCTGGAACTTGTATCTGTATTTTGTATCTGTTATATAAATAATAATATTTTAATCTACCAAAAATAATTTCATATTACAAAAATGACTATCTAAAATCCTAATGGAATTTATAGAAAACAATTCATTAAATAAGAGATAAAGGATAAAGATATTATTTTTGTCCATCTGCTATGGAGTCTAGAGAGAGTCTTACTTTCTTACTGTAAAGAAAATAAATAAAAAATACAAGAATATTAAAAAGCCCACTCTGGATTATTCCTACACACCCTGCAAGCTGTTTTCATCTGCATATCTGTAAAGGAATTGAGGGAAGTCATCACATCAAAAAATGAGCATTAATATCTGAAGTTAGAACGCAGCAAACCAGACCTCAATGATTTTTTGACAGGCAAAGTTTCTAAACACCACTTTCTATTCCATTCCCTTTCTTGAGATAGTTACCATTTTTAATTGTCTCATCTTGATAGCTACTAATGTGCTACTGAGTTGTAACTAGCCTGTTTGCGGGTAATAATCCCCACCAAAGTAACAGCAGCCTCGGTTTTAATTTCCAGGGAAAAAAGATACAGCAGCCTGTGATAGGGCTCTTCCTATGCCTTCTGTGTGCAGCATTGACCAGATTGCTTTTATGCTGCATTAGAGACATTTATAAGTGAAGAAAAAAATCATGTGCTCCCAGATATTTCTGAAAAACATTTCTGTGCAAACCGAATATCACAGAACAGTTCCCATTTTGTAAAGCACTTAATTGTGTTCCTTTTTAGATCTTCTATTTGAGTACGTTTTCTGATAGTTCACCTCTGGAGTTCCGTTTAAATATATACCTTTGTCAAAATCAGCAACCAGGTTTAGGAAAAAACAAATCTTCATATCAGTTGTTTTTAGGCTTTGTTTACTTACCTGCAATGAACAGAAATTGGTCCATCCTGACCAAATTGCTCTTTCGTTTTATGCACTTGGCCTATGAAGTCAATAAATCCTTCTCCAGACTTTGGCACTCCTTGTTCTGGCCAGTCAGTGAACTGGAACTGCCTCACTGTTCGGGACTGTCCATCCTTTAACAAAAGACACAAATAATGTATCACTAAAGCATATTCCAGTGGCTTGTAGTCAGTCAGCCAATAATCACAGAGACAATCATAAAGCAAGGACATTGAGAGAAGCTGGGGAATGGCTAACATTAAATTAATTAAAACTCTTTCAATTGCAGGACTGGATGGAGCTTTTGTAGACATTGGCCTGGACGTGTAGTTTAATTAATGGCATTGCATGGATTCCCTTCTCCACTGCAGAGGAGAGTTGTCCGACAGTGTTTTAAAAGTGTGTCTGAGGTGAAAGGCATAAAACCCCCACCAGGTTATACGACTTTTCTGGTAAGTTATGTCTTGATTCCTGTGGACTGCAAATTCCTTTAAATACAAATCAGGTAGGATAAGGTCATCTAATCTGACTTCCATTTCCTAGATGGCAGGAATATCTTTACTGATAACACTTGTTTAGTCATTGCTCTCCTTGCATATGGTTTTTTAACAGTATGCTGCTGTCTATGATGTGGACGTTTTGCCTGGAAGAAGATGGGTCAAAACAAGCCAGTTGTTTAATAAACTAAAAATTTCCCTTCAATAATTGTTAATTTAATTCACAAAATAGCTTGGAGTCAGTTAAAATTGAGAAGAAGGGCTTACTTTTTCAAAACAAGCCATCTGAAGCTCTTAATTCCCTGTGGTTACAAAAACCGTTGTTTAAAACTGCAGAATACTGCAGCGTGGTTATTTTTATACTGGGGCCACTGGAATTATTAAGTGCTGACTTCTGCTTTATGTCTATTCAATGTATAAAAAGTCAGGACACAGAAAAAACACAATACAAATGGATAAAGTAAATTTATTCTGCATTTTCAAACATTGGGCATGACAATTTTGACACTGTCAATCTGCACAGCTGAAATAGTTTAAAGCGTGGGCATATGGGCTACGGATGTTAACTGGTGCCTCTGGACATCATGTTTCCTAAGCACTCACCCTACCCTCTCTTCAAAATGGTCTTCAATTAAGTGACATTCATGAAAAATTGAAATTATTATTACTGGAGATTCCCCCCAAAAAGCAACCAGTTATGCTGGAGGCAAGAACAATCTTTCTTTTTTTTTTTTCTTCCCCTCTACCACAAACACTCAGCTATTACAGATCTTTGAAATGAAATAGAAGGGATTTTAAAAATAACCAAAAGGAAATCCAATAGTTTGCTTTCATGTTTCCTCTGATGTTGTGGGTGTTTGCCTCCCATGTCCGAGATGAACACGGAAAACAGAAAAAGCATGTGTGTGCCAGGCACTGCTCCATAAGAGGACACACAAAGTGCCTACTTCCACTAGACCACTGTGACAATTCAGTCTATTTCTGTGGTATGCCTTTTTTTATGTATACCACATAAAAAAAATTGAAATGTTTGAAAACATTCACACAATTTGATTTCTTGTGGTCATCAACAAAAAGAGCAAGTATTTCCTTCCAAAACAGCATTTTTTTAATATAAACTTCTCTAATAATGGTCTCTGTGATCCCATTTTCCCCCAAAAAAATAAGGAAATTACACACTTCAGATAGCCTTAGATGCATGACATCAATTAATCAGGAAGACATAGGCTGATTCCCTACAAATATCCTTCCATTCTTCTAAAGTAAAGAAAGAAAACCTGAAATTTTACTTACTTGCAATAAGTTGGTTAAGGAGATGGGAACTCTTCAGCAATTTCTCACCTTGATAGGATTTACACTATAGTAACAGTAACTTTTTGGGGGTAGAAAAGGTAAGAAAGACACCACCTTACTTAAGTCCACTCTCTCATTGCGAAGACCACACATTTCTATTTGATAAATAGATTTAATGGCAAATATTTGGTTTTCGTGTGTGTCTAAATCAACTATATTGGTATGCCTCATAATTTTAGTTACTCAATATTCCAATTCAAGTCTGTGAAATGACAATAACTTCTGTTATTTAAAACACTTTAATGAGCAGAGAAGCAAAGTTATTTAGTCTATGTCTATAGCACTACAGCACACTGGGAACTGATCTACAATTTCTTACAGTTCCCTCTGCTACTGACATTATAAACAGTGCTGATTTCTTTTAATGAGATTTTTGCCAACAGCAGTCCAAATACAAATGCCAAATTTTATTAAAATCTTTACTTCCAAATATTGTGACAGTTTATACAGTTAGTTATCAAAATAAGTACTTTCAGATCCCTATGTGGCATAGAGGGCTTTTAATGTATAATCCTATTGATTGGCTGACCGTTTGGATTTCTTCTTGCTCCTCACAGGGGAGTATTGTCTTTTGATTAGGCTGTAGAATTTATAATACTCTCTTACAGCCATCACTAATAGCTTAGCCTTAAATCAGACTGGCCCACCATATTGACCTCCAGAGCTTACAGAGAAAGTGAGTACAAAGCAGTCAGAAGCAGTAGATTGAAACAGTTACAGAGGTCAATTTCACTGTACAACAATTCACAGTTCAGTTTCAGAAATAACAGGGAATTCCACACCAAACACTTGCTGCTGGCACCTATGTGCCTCATGTTTTTTCTGTATGGAATAACTGGTCAGCTTGGCTCTGCCAGACCATGGATGGTATTCTAATAGTATGGATGCACTTGGAGATGAAAGGGAGAGAGGATGATTACAACCACTGCAGCACTTACTCTTCTTTGAATGCAACAATTTAGTCAGATGATCTCAATTACTGGGTGTGACAGTCACAGAAGCCAAAGTATGGGAAGACTACAATGTACATTTTAGTAAGTAGTTCCCACTTTTTCTAGTAAAGGAGCTATATTTTCCCAGCATATCTAGAAAATTTAGGATGGTACTGTCAGCTCACTGCTGACTTTAACAAAACTTTTTAAATCTGAGGAGCAAAAATATGTGATGATAAAATGTCACAATAGGACTGTAAAGGTGCACATGTGCTTGACGCTTTAAAAAGCGTTGTATTAATATCAGGTTAAAAACCCCCTAGTTCAGGCAAATTTAGTTATTTGACCCTTTCAGACTTCTTACTGGCTTGATAGCTGTAAGTGAATAAATATCCTACTTCAATACAAACTCTTGAAAGAACTATTTGGAAATATATTCTGTTTGCAGACACTTCAACTACAACTGTGTTTTTTTGTTATAACTGTTACGTTGTGATCAGAGCTTGGTGAACTACGTAACAAAACACCTCTTCCAGTATGAGATGGAAAAGATCTGTAATAGATGATCTATGAAAACTATCAGCATATTTGTAGTGAAATTGGCTTTTACTATCTCTGCTTACAAGTGTGCTTAAAGACTGATGCTAGGAAACTGTTCTCCACTTTTGTGGTTCTCCACAAATAGGTTAGGAAAGCTATGAGTCATAGCTAGATCCTTACTAGATTTTAAACAGAATGAAAATCAGATCCAGAGTGTTTATCGTTTCTGTACAAAAAAACTACACCTAAATCTCATTTGCCAAATAAAAAGGTTTATATGCTGACTTGGCTAATGACAATACTCTGCAATTTTATTTGATGCTTACGTTAAAAGCTGCAGTCTCTCTAAGTGTGAGAATGTGTAACATTTTGAGTGTTGACTGGCAACTCTTGAGTTGTCACTCATGTTTTTCCTGGACAGTACATCTTGCTATTTTGATTTCCTACAGAAATGGAGGCTGACAGCATGTTTTCCTGCTATGCAGACTAAAGTGCTAGAAATGCAAAGTCTGCCAAACATACATTAAAAGTTTATGTATGTTTAATCTTGTATCAGTGCTCAGTTTTGGACTCAAGAATTCAGATAAGAAATGCAGTATTAAAATGAGGATGCTAGGTCACAGCTGCATGCATCTACTCTGCAGATAAAGTAGAGTGCTGAAAATAAAATTATAATGTGCAAAGCTTGTCAAGCTTTTCTTATGAATGTCATTTGCTCTGCAGTTTTAAAATCTCAATGTATTAACCTTCACACTCACTCAGCCTAGAGGGTGGTGCAAAACAACATATTTACTGCTGTAAGTAGCAGAAATTGTCCCCAGAAATGATCAATGGGGAAATGAGGAAAAAAAAAGAAAATGGTCCTCAAATTATCTAATGTATTTTGGCACAAATGGTTGTTCTGAACTTTACAAAGTTGTGCTGTGTCATAGGTTTAGTCCCTGTGCTTTTTGCACAGTATTATTAACTTATAAATTTTGCTACTAATTAGGAAGATTTTGCACAGACAAAACAGATCACTTTGAAATGGGGGTAATACTAAGATTTATTGCTACACTACAGACACTAAGGGGAATACTTACATATATACATATATACATACAACTCTAACTAGTTTTCTTATAATAGCACACTTATATATGTACAAATGCCTCTCTTCCTATCTCCCTCAAAAACAGTCTAGAGGGAGAAAGAGAAGGGAGGAAAAAAAAAGTTTTTAAGGTAACAGTTCTATATCTCTGTAGCTCGAACTTCTCTCTCTTCACTGGAATGCAGAGAAGTTTACTCTCACCTTGCTGCTTGCTTATAGCTGCTGAGAGTTTTTTATTATGTCGTCACTACAAGATTCAGGGCTCTATGGAGGTTTCTT
>VXAY01003238.1:91841-182370 GCA_013399855.1 Oxyruncus cristatus | reverse complement strand
TGCAAAAGCGTAATAATATTCAGGAAGTAAATTTGTTCTTCACCTAATCCTGAGTTCAGCTCTGGAGAGATCAATGACAAGAAGCTGTCTTATGAGATTGTATCATGAACACAAACAAACAAACTCTCAAATATTAAAACACACAGAAACAGAACTCCCAGAAATTTCTCTAACAAATCCAATGTACAGAGAATAATTGTTTGTTAAAATAACTGAAAAAGGTGAGTTTTCCATGCAGGCTAAAAACACAGTATTAGTAATGTTCAACAAATCAGAAAGTTTTTTTAACAGACCCTTCTAACAATGACATTCCATTACAGCACTTCAAATACTCTCACCAGACATAAATTAATGTTACATGGAGGAGGTGAAAGGAAATGACTTGCAATAGATCTTTTACTTGCAACAGAAAAAATAGGATCATGAAACAGAATTATGAGACTTTAAACCAAACAGGAAGTAGTTTTTAAAGTAGTACATAATTAATTTGTGAAACTCATTGTTACGGAATGCCACATATGCCAAAAAGAAATTCACAGAGGAAAGGATCAGTCAAGGGTTATTACTCAACAAGTTACAGACACAACATCTCTTGCAGAAATTCTTTTATTAGACTTTGCTGGAATTTGGATAGGCATTCTAAAAAAGTGCCTATCCAAAAGAACATTTATATCCATGCTTAATTAGATGCTGCTATTGTTGGCCGGTGTTTGGCCCAGCCACCTGTGGTTTGTACTTTTTCTGCCAAGATATGGGAAAACAAGGCCTGATAAACGGAAACTTCGTCCTCAAAGGCAGCACTTTGTGTAAACTAAAATTAATTGGTATCTCACTGTTGGCTGATGGCCCTCCAAGAGCATTTGAAGGAGAAGATGAGGAGGATGAAGTAAACCCCCAGACTCATTAAGGGAAGACCCTCCAAGGTGCATCACGCAGGCGTGGGGGGAACTCCAACATCCACACACGTGTGCGGAATGGGCACCACTGACACAACGGGGGAGGGACCGAGGGCCTCTGGCTGGGCGGTGCTGGCCACACCTGCCCAGGTAGACGTCCCCGGTAAATTGGATAAAAAAGCAGGTGGCTCGTGCTCGGGAGCTCAAGCTTCACACGAAGGACCACGTTGCCTTTTGCGGGGACACCACAATGTGTGAGCGGGACCCTCTGAGGATGCAGCTGCTGTAGAGAATCCTTGGTACTGGGAGTTGGTAAGGTAACCTCGTAAGTTACACCTGGGTGTTTGTGGGGTTTTACTGAGGGCTTATTTTCCTTTCTATTTTCTGTCTACTGTTTTGTTGTTTTATTGGCCACCTCTTTGTAATAAATATTGGGTTTTTTGAGCTTCCAGCGGTGTTTTGGTTTCAGTCCTGGCATCCCCTTGAACCCTCCCTGGAAAAACATTCTAGACATGTCCTGGGAGAGAAGCTGAAATGTGCTGTCTAAATTTGGTCTCATGGTCTCATATACTTAGTGAAAGCAAGCATAATTATTTCCCAATTGCTAATCAGATCATCTAGAATTCCTCTTTTTAATAACTTCTTTTTGAATCACACTTCTGCCTTTGGGTACCTGACACCTTTAGGAACTATACATTGAAAAGGCACACCACTATTTTTGATTTTCTTTCTTGATTTTACCTTTTCTTTCTTAAAAAGGACAGATTAACAAAGACTACTTCTACCTGCTTCTTTCCTGAAATCATGAATTGTTGGTGAAAAAGATATTCACATTGTTCCGCCTGTGTGATGGAAGAGAGCAGAATTTACACAATATGACAACTGAAAAGTTCATTGACCTTAATTCATACCACTTATTCTTCTTATCATGGTTTCCCTTCAGAATTGACTGTTGATTCTCTGAACAACACATGCCATAACTCTGCTTTTCACAGAGGATTTTTGCATATACATCTTTCTTAATCACTATATCATCTGAATTCTTCAATTACTCAGACATATAAAGAAATTAAACTGTATTCCCCTGTACTGTTTTATCTGAGCACAAGGATTTACTGTGATTTTTTATTTCAAATTAATTCAGTTCTCAGATATCATCCTTATTTTCCTACTTCTCTAAATACAATATTATATACTCAGTGTACTGCATTCCGTATTTAGCATCAAAGAGTAACTATGGTAAATATAATTTATATGTGGTATTTGTTGAGTTTCAGCGTATATTTTACATTCTTTGTACTGTACAATGCATTCACAACACATTCTTGTCATTGTGCATTTCACTAAAGATCTAAAATTTACTGAAATACAGTTTAGTGAAATAAAGTTTTAAAAAAAGAAAGTATTTTAAGATTAATTTAAAAAAATATACCTTACTGTGACTTGTTACTTTCAATTAAAGACAGATCTATGTATGAACAGCTGTAGTAAACACAGGAAATTATACTTCTGGGTAATTTAGGAGAGGAAGTACAGAGAGATGCTATTGTCAACAAATAAAGGTGAAGATTAGAGCACAGTAGTGAAATCAATGAACAGAAATTATGATGCTAACAACTATTCACTGCTTTCTTTGCAGTTCAACCTGTTTTGCATTCTCAGAGTGGAATGTTTTGAGGAGTTCTTTCATACTTTTGAATATTTTTGTACTCTGATTACATTTTCATGCAAAAGAGCTATTAGCCTATCAGTGTAAGTAATAGAAGGTGAACTGATGCTATCTGAAAATGAATTAAAGAATGTGGGAAGAAATGTGTTTGGCAGTACTGGATAACAGGAAGACCTTGAAAGTACTTGCTGACCACTAAGCTGATTCCAAGTTTGAGGGTTCTCTGGAACCGTCCCTGATTCTAGATGTTTGTGTAACAATTGTGGTCAATAACTGTTTCTTTTCTTAACACCAGCTGCCCTCAGGATTTTTTCTGTTTGGGTTTTAGACTGACAGAACAGCGATGAGGTCCCAGATTGTCATCCAGACACCATTTCATCTGGTAAGTAAAAAGGAAAAAGAAGACCAGGACTCCTCAGTCCACTCTGGCTTTTTTATTTTTATTTTTTCAATACCAGTCACAGTTCAAAGCCCTAAATGAACCTGTCTACAAATCCTTTTTTATTGTTTTCCCAACTGCCCCCTCCCCCACCCTTCCCCTATTTTGAAAACTTGGAAATAACCAGAAATTAGTCCTCAAGCTTGAAGCTGATAGGACTTTAGTAGCAGGCCTACTGTTTTGGACCTCCATCTCAGAATGTCTCTCCCTTTTCAAGAGAGAACGGATGTATCTAAAAAGTACAATCGGAGGATAAGACAAATGGGATGTTGCCACCTCTAGATCTGGTTTAAACTAAAACGGTTGCAATATGGTATTAATGCAGTGAGATGTTATACAGCAGAAAACAGAGGAGAAAAAAAATGAGGCTTTTCTGATGAGCTCATATGAAGGACAGCACTGTTTTCTTAGACCAGCTGGTGAAAGGCATAAATACCCCCTTTAATATCCCTGACAATACTCCTCTGACAGCTAAAAAGCTTGGTTACTGGTACTCATTACAATGTTTCTTAACCCCTGCAGTCTTTATACCAACATGAATTCTCTGTAACTTAGTAGAAAATCAGGCTGTGAGAGGTTAATACCGCTAAGCATTTCACATCTCTTAATCACAACTTGCCATTTATAGGTTTAGACACTAATGTCTTTCTTTTTCTTTCCCAGGATTTTGAACTAATGAGCAAAAATCCTGGACAAATTATAAGGAAAATAATGAGAGCTCTGGTGTAGAAGTTTCAAAGTATCTGTAAAACGAGCTTGGATAATATTATGAGTTTGTCTAAACATTAAAAATTATTTTAAAAATTCAGGTGACAAGAAAAATAGGCATCACAATGCAAGATTCACTTGGAAAAGCAGTCACTGACAAAATCTGATAATAAGTGATGAGACCCTGAAGTTAAGTCTATAAAAGTACGAAAAATGAAGAAAGATTAATATTCAGGGCAGAATACTGATTGGAAAGCCTCCACGAAAAGATAACATGACTATTTTTAAAACTGCATTTTACTTCTAGAGACACGGGGAGAGGATTTAAAGAGACTTTTATGCTGATTACTTAGATAAAAATACAGCCTGTTCAAAGTTAGCCAAACATGCCGGGCAGCCAAGTTGATGCAATGCATTCCAGTATACTCTGTGTGCATGGATATTCCAGAATTTAATGTAGGTACAGCTGGGAAATCTCAGAGATACCCCTTTCCAGAATTCAGCTATTAGGTTATAAAAATATTTTCACATTTCCTGCAGATGGCTGGATTCTTTTCTTCACTCATAATTTTAATACAGAATTCATTACGGACAGCTGCTGGCTCTGATAGAACCTAATTGCTCTTTTACTAGACTCAGCTGCAAGCAGTCAGATTTCCTTTCCCTTTGTAGAGTATAATATATATAAACATGGGTGGGGAGAAAAATAACCAATTAACTAAATACATATGGATAAAATGACTCACTAAGAGTGCTGATCAAATAACGTACCAAACTACAGCTTAGGTCAAAGGAAATTACAGGCCTTGTAGGACATGATAATATATATATATGGAAATAATTATCAGCACCAACATATTTGTAATTTGAGATAACACATGGAAAAGGCATTGCCTTTGTTTAAAAAATCTTACAGAAAATTATTACATTTTAATAAGGGGAAGGTTATTTCACTGAGTGAAAAGTCATCAGTCTTCAACAGACCTGCTCAACCGAAACCATTTGCTGACCAAATCGAAGTCAGGCCTCAGTATGTCCACTGGGCAACTTAGCAAGAAAATATGGTATAATTATGGAACTATTTATGCTTCCTTATTTAATGAAAAAACCTTGGTGAATAGTTACTCTTATTCAGACTACCAAAAAAAGGGTATGTCTCAAAGGAGGGACCAGAGAGCCAGCAAAAAGACTACGGATGTGAGGATTCCCTTCCACCTCCCTCCATATGACAAGTGTTGGAATGTGCTAGAATACTTTGCCGTCCCAGTTTGTTACATTGGATGAACACAAAGGAAAGTTGTAGATATGTAAAATAGGAAACAGCATTAAATAATACATTTTTTCTCCTTTTATCCAAAGACATTTAGTGAAATGAAGGCACATATGTTTAAAATAAGAATAAATAGATATCTCCTAACGTAATGTGTGAAACTACTTAGACAAGGAAAAAAGGTCAAAGATAATAAATACTGCTTTGTTTTGTTCTTTAAAATATATGTATAGTCATGAATATGAACAAAAAAGTATCCACCAGTTTCTCTAAGTAGGTAAAGGAACAAAGCAGTCAAGAACTGAAATCCTCATGAAGTGAGGCTCAATTAGTCACTAACTGTTTGCTACTAGAGAGGAAACTTTACAGAAATATTGCTGACATTAGAGTTTTGTACTTTTCCCTGAACTTTCTGACATTTGCCATTGTCAGAGACAAGACACTGGCCTAGATACACCACTGATTCTATCTGGTAATAGCATTCCCTATGTTCCTTTACAGATTTCTGACTGCTACCAGAAACAAATCTTACCCTATGCAGTCACAGCAGCTTTTTAGGATTTCAAAAGATAATCCAGCCCTAAGTCACAGCAGTGGGGGGGTTTAATCCCCTGAACCAAAGGCTAAGTGTCGACCAAAGATGGCTTTATACACATATGGCTGATTTAATCAAAGAGATCACAAGTTTATTATTTGAAGCTGCATGAAGAAATACTGCTATTATCTGTTTGTATGTTTTTGAATTTTAATACTGGTTCCAGTGATACTTTCTGTGTTTTAATGCTCATAAACAATGGAAGCACACAGTGCACATACAGTTTCAGTTCACATTTTAGGAAAGGCTTGTTTGCTGTACAGAACTGTCTTCTAACGGAAGACAAAGCTTGAAAGCAGATAAGCGTCAGTTTGCTTTATATTTGACACCTCATGGAGGATTTCTAAACAATATAGCATAGTATTTTCCTATCTCTAACAAAAAAAACCCCAACCAAAAGCACCAAAAAAACCCAAAAAACCTATAAGGTACCTTAGCTAATTTTAAAGAACTCTTCACACTGCCACATTAACTGCAGGGTGGTAACTCTTGTCATGTTCATACTTACAGGTTTCCATATGTAAATACCTAAATTTAAGAAAACAAACTAGAGACCTAAGCTAATAAAACCAAGAGTCCTGTTAAGTTAAAGAGGGATGAGTTGGGGAAGGTAAAAGGCATCTTCGTAATCAAGATGATCTTAACTAATGACACTAAAATCTGAAACAGAGAAAAAAACCATCCAGCATAAGCCATCACTGGCTCCATCAGCATACAGACTGATGGGACTCTGCTTTTTGTCTGCATAATTGCATGAACATAGCCCAGTAATTAAGTGAGAGTTCTTGCGTGTTCAGCATAAAACAGCCAATATCTTCAACTATGAAGCTTCTGAAATCTAAATTTTCACAATCTTGAAAGCTTTTATGGTAAGCATATGAAGGCAAGACCCAATTCCTGTTCATCTGTAATGCCACACATTACACAATTATCAAGTGGTGTCTTGCTATGCTGATTTCTTCCATCTAGCCTTCATGAATTTTTCTTCTTTCTCTCTTTCAAGTAGATTCTACAATTCCAACAAGTAAATGAAGACAGAGAAAGTATGCAAAAATTTGTAAATCAAGAGAACATAGTTCCACTTTCTTAAACAAAAGTCAAGCTCCCAAGGTATCAAACTCTGCATGCCTTGGTACCTTATTCTCCATAACGCACATTTTGAAACAAAATAACTTCTAAGAATAAAGTTATATATAGAAATGAAAAGAGTCCCAGTCAGTTACTTGGACTGCATGGTCAGAGTAAAATAGACAATTTATATATATGGAATACAATGAAAAACATGGACATTTACTCATTACTATATTTTTATACTAAGAAGAACTAAACATCCTGAGCAGGATCACCATTTTTTAAGATGAGATTCCAACAATTTTTTGTGAACAGTTAGTGAACAATAACTGAGGAAAAAAGTATTAATGAGATATACAGTAATCTACAGCTAACAGCTCGAGAGGAAATAGTGTCATAGTGTTTTTGTATGGGGATGATACTGAGTACACTTTAATATACAGTAGGAACCCAATAACTTCTGGATAAAGGTATGTGGGTAAAGCAAAGAAAGTTTGGAATATTTTTCATATCAAAATACTTGTCATAATAAAATGCTTGTACCATCCTGTACTTTCTCAAGCTTTCAGCTGTTCAAGGAAGTTAAGAAAGGTCATGATTTGCACTCAGGATAGGGAAAGGCAAGGGATGAGGAAGATTTTAGTATTTTTCAATCTTATTTGACAGATTTCTGAATATGAAATGGGAAGATTTTTTCCCCCACCGTGAAAAAGGATAGGCAGTCATCTGCAACCTACTCACTGCAAGGATTAGAAAACGAGCACTTGTAAAGCCTATGGCAAAAGCAATAGGGAGGTTCAAATGATACAGAGATGAAGTAAAACGATTCACTGGAAAATCACTGCCTTTGATAAATATTTTTTTCCTTAAATGTTATCTTTTTTATTTTTAAACATTGAACAAAAATTAGATAAGTATTCTACTTTAAGAAACGGAGTATCACATTGTGTTCTGTTATTTTTTGAAAATTATCTTGTGTTTCACTGTGCTAATTGGTTATGTTAGCATAGTCAGACACAGATTAAATTAAAACAAGTCAAATTCCTCCAAATATCCAAGTTTTTCTGTTTGCAATAGCAGCGTTAACAGTACTTGCCAAAACTTCACAAAATGTCTTAAAGATATGCCCCTTGGTGCCGGTATTAAAAAAGAAAGATTCAAACATATGGAATTGCACTAACACGTTAAGCTTTTAGGTAGTGTTACTGAACCAACTACTAAAGTTTATGTGATGTTTTGAAAACACAGTGGTATAAAACTCCAAACACCCTCTGGTGCTGTTTTATTGTGATCTGATTAGCACCTGTTTGCCTGCACTAATCCAACTTCAAACAAAAATGTGTGCTTTCCCTGCTATCATTAGACGACACATTACAGTCTCACCAATGCAGAATCCTAGGGGTTTAGCCTGCATTTTTTCATTAAAGAAACATTTTTTTCTAGATCAGCTCTGCAAACTAGTGCAAGTCATGCAGAGTCACCAGCAGGATCAAAGCATTACTCAACTTCTGTCCAAAGGGACTGAAAAGGTAGTCTTAAAATATAACAGTCTGTAAATAAAGAAAGCATCTATGTGCATCAAGTACTTCAACCACCACAGAAAAATCTTCAGACAACTCACTCTAAATAAGTCAAGTCAAGATTTGAACACATTGTGTAAAGTATGTACAAACAGGATGGGATTGCTAAATTTCATTTGTGGTGGGTTCTAACCCCTGCCCCCCCTCCCTTTTTTTTTTTTTTTTCCCCATGTAGCTTTACCTTCATCTATCTGCTTTTCTTTACCAAATCTCCCATTGAAAATAAGGACCACAGAACACGGCAGTTTGTAACATGCATTTCTAAATCTAACTTTACCTTGACTCAGTCTCCACTGAACTATCTTTCCTGGTAGTTACAGAAACAAAACTGTGTATTATTTCCTGGGAAAAGGATGTGATGGCGTGCATTTATGTTACTACTACTACCTTTTTAATGGAGATAGTCTTTCCAAAATATCTGATTATATAAATAAAAATTCTGCATTTAGATTAGACCTTGATGTTTCCTTCGGTGCTCCATAATTCCTTCAGCAATGATCTATGTTTTCTCCTTAAAAATAATGTACCATTAAACATATTTTAACTACCTTCTCCACTTAAAAACCTGCCAACTTTTCTGCACAAGTATTCTGGCTTTGGGTGGGGTAGAATTAATTTTCTTCACAGTTATTGCCTCCATTTCAGCTCATGGTGTGGCCCAAGGAAGCTAGGGGTGTATGGAAGGTTGTCAGGAGACACAGCTGGGACAGGTGACCCAAACTGACTAAAAAGGGATATTCCAGACCATATGACATCATGCCCAGGATATAAAGCTGGGAAAAGAAGAAAGAAAGGAGGAACTTTGGAGTGATGGTGTTTGTCTTCCCAAACGAGCATTACATGTGGTGGGGCCCTGCTCTTCTGGGGACAGCTGAACACCTGCCCATGGGAAGCAGTGAACAAATTCCTTGTTTTGGTTTGCTTGTGTGAGCAGTTTTGCTTTCCCTATTAAGAAATTTTTATCTCAACCATGAGTTCTCCAGATTTTTCCCCTTCTGATTCTCTCACTGATCTTGCTGGTGGGGGAGTGAGTGAGTGAGTGGCTTGGTTGCTGGCTGGGGTTAAACCATAGCAACAAGAGCTTTGACTGGTAGAATGTAGTTAACGAAATTCTCAAGATGTTTTTGACTTCCCTATTAGCTTTAAATTCAATACTGTACAAGCAACCAAACTGTTATCAAAAGTAGATGTCTAAATGACATGCAAAGATGTCTGTTGCATGTACATTAGTAATAAATAATTACCAATGTTTTTTGAAATTCTGATCTTATAACTCCATATTTTTCTTTCCTTTCATCACACAAAATTTATAACAAAGATTTCCATTTCCATTTGTGAGTCATACATTTATCAGAACTTGTCTTATCAAATCTAGATTTTTGAATGGTAATACTTACATATTCTCAGTTAATTTCACCAGTTAGAACTATGCATTATTTTTCTTGTCACTGTTAAGTGAATAGAGTGCATTCAAACATTTACAGGGTGGGTTCTTCTGTTGTCAATTGTTTTCAGCACACTGAAAACTAAACTTAGTAACTAAGCACACAATAAGTTATTAAATAAATCCTTGACACACTCAACAACCATTGCCTAGGACAGGATATTAAACTAGCTTACTAACCACTGAGGCTTTGATACAAACTGGTCTGGGTTTGTATCACACTCATGAACCAAGTCCAAACTACGGTCTCCAACTACTTTGATTCTCTGTAGAATATACAGCTGTACTCAAAACCCAGGAAGCAAACTAGAAAAATCTCTTCATCCGTTAACATGAAATGGACTGAAAGACAACCACAGGACAGCATTATGGCAGATGTGTAGAACACAGTATGGAAAAGCTTGGGCTAAACCTTTCCCTTACAATAACTACTTATAAATACAGGAAAAAAGAGGTTACTTTGTAAGGATCAAAATACAGATAGCTGGCTCTTCCATTTATTCCTCTCCCAGGAAGGATGACGAATAACTTCTCCCTGTACTTAGCTGCCTGCCAGCTTTTATTTTCAGTTTTCTATTGTTTAAAAGTTTGCAGAAAAATGCTTCCACAGATTCTTCATACCTACTCTTTACTTTTACCAAACACATTTTGAAAAACAATCCCTGTTGTGTTTCTACTTCTATAAGATCTGGTTATTGTAATTTCCTGAGCTCTGAGAGTTTGCTAGGTACTGGAAGAAACATAAAAGAAGGTATTAGTGATGTCTCAGATGGCTTACACTCTTCACCATGAATCTCGTGTTCCTCCTAGGAACTAAACTCAGATTACTCCTTCAATGAGACACCTTGGAATAGACTGCCTGCTACAGGCAAAAGATACAAGATATGGTCCTGTATGATATTGTTTGGCTCTAGCTGGGGAAGTTTTAAATACTTTTTAAATCTGGATGATGCAATGGGGAAATTTAATGAAAAGGGACTTCGGGACTCCTGAACACAGAACGGGAGGCAGTGACAGACAAGATACAGAAAGAACAAAGACAAGAGGAAAATTTAAAAAGGTTGCAGAGGCAGACTAGAAGCCAGCAAAGAAAGAATGAAGAGCAAGACATTTGTCAAGAACAGATCAAATAACTCATTGGGAAACAGTGACTAGTAGAGGGCAGTAAAAAGTGGTGCATGACAAAAATTGGTAGGAGAATGATACCATTAGAATGACGATCTTACTTCAGAGAATGTGCTAAGAAAGGTAGGAATATATTTCATATTAAAATGGTTCAGCAATATGATATGAACAATGAAATGAGTTTGAGAAAACAGTGAAACTGAAAGACAGAAATAGAATATAACTAGAGGGGTTCAGAGAATAAAGTTCAGTCCAGATATTGGAGAGAAAAAAAAAATGAAAAAAAGGTGAAATGACTGACCATGAGAAGCAAAGGGAAGAGTGCAATGGAGAAACTTATGAAGTGAGCAACAGAGAGGAGAGGGGGAAAAAAAAAAAGAGAAACAGATTTCAAGAAAAAAATCGGCAACATGTAAAGCTTGCTTACTTTTCCAGTTTCAACAGAAGATTAATCTTTTATGAGCTGGAAATGAACTGATTATGCATGTCTAGTACTTTAATTTCAAACCACATGGGAAGGATTTTATTGTTGCTATATTAAAGATGTATCTGCCAGTCTAAAAGTATTGTGGTGATACTTTATTGTTGCTTCCCTTTTGACTTTTTAAACCAATGTAATCACCATAGAATCATATGATTCTATGAACACGAACTGGAAGGGACCCAGAAGGATCACTGAAGTCCAACTCCTGGCCCTGCACAGGACAGCCCAGAGAAAATAATGTTGAATTCAAAATGCCTGAAAAGTGATATTCATATTAACATTACTACTGTGAGAAATACACTTTAGTAACTTATTCTTGATAGTCTATCTGTTCGATAGTCTATATTGTTAAATTGGTGAGTTAAGCAATATACTCATAAACTTTGGCCTGTCCACAGCACTTGCTGCTGAATGTCCAGCCACATAAAATTTTTAATTGCAGAGACATAATTTTTAAAATTCGTTAGAAACCTGGTTTCATTAATTCTGCTTACAGTGATTTAAAAAGCTAGCTAAAATAGTAGGATATGTGAAAGTCTACTTCCTAGAGGTTAGGTTGTATGAAGTGACTGAAATCTTAGTCTCTCAAGCAACTATACATAAAGCAAAAAGGTTATGTTGTGGGCTTAAGCAGCAGGTCTGCAGGGCCCCTAATAGAGGAGATTGAAGGCCTCAGGCCTTATCCATGAGAACAGGCAAGACATGCAGCAGGGGAGTGTGTTGTCCTTGAAGACTCAAGACCGTGTCCATGGGAACAGAGAAGGTTTGTAGTTAGTTATCTCAAAGATATATGTTTTTACAGTGCTAATTTGGTTTATGCTAGCTTAGAATGTAGACTGTAATGAGTTGTTATGCTACTATCTGTTGAATTCTCATGAAAAAGTAAAACTTTAGCACCAATGAAGAAAGTGTTAGTGTGCCTTATGTAATAAATGTCCAATCAGCAAATGACACAGCTACGGTGCTCTCTGTATTAATATTACTACCTGTGTCTGAATAAAGGCTCTTCTTGTTTTTCATGATACCACTTCGTTGATTTTTTCTTTCTTTCTTTCTCTTCGGCCATCCCGACACTGACATTAGGTATAGCAGGTTATGCATATTGTAGAGTATCAATAAATAAAGCAGTGGGAATTTGGAAAAAAAAGTCCCTCAACAGACACCAAATCACACTACCTAAACTGAGCATCACTTTCCAGGAAATCTGCATGCATAACCAATGACAAAGAGAAAATAATGGCCTTGTACTTCATCAGTATTACTGAGTGATAATAAGCATTGCATTTTATTTCATCTTATCCAACAACTTACCGTATGACTCTTAAGAACTAATTTAATTTGCCTATTTTTGCATTGAGAGAATTTAGGCAGTTACATTAACTTAACAGCCTTCCGAGAGTGGGAAGATTAATTTCTTCTATTAAGTTTGGTTTTGATTTAGAGCATAGCATCTTCACGGCTAAAGACCTTTGCAGTCATGTTATATACGGATCAGGCTAATGAAATCATAGCTGAGACAATCTATAATACTAGACAATAATCAAAATGTTTTAAGGTCCTATAAATTTAGGTACAAAGACATTTGGATCCATTCAAGAAATACTCAGCAAACTTTTAAAATATATTTGTATTATTATTTATATTTATTCCACATTCCTAATCCTGGTGTTTCAATAAAAATTAAATATTTGTCTTTTTTCTTATGTTCTATTATATCTTCTAAACAGTCTGTTCCTTTCAATAGTGAATTCAACTTACTTTGTTTCCCTGCTGACTTTATTTTCCTGTCTCATTTACAGGAGTCTCTTTCAATCACTTTAAAAGTGTTCAAATTACCAGATTCTATGCCTGATTTACCAATATTTAAGTCAGACTAGAGGTGGTGGTATGCTGTAATCTTTGCAATTACTCTACCTCAGGTTTTGGATGACAAAAGGAAGACTGGTTTTCAAATATGCCGAGCATTTGTAACCTCATGAAGAGGGTGTAGTACCTCTCAGCTTTACTAACTGACGGTATTCCAAAATGAAGTTCACAAAAATCAGTGATCTTAGGAATTTGCTTTGAACAGAGTTACACAATAAGCTATGCAACATAGCCCTGGAATGAGTGGAACCCATCTTACAGTTTACTTCTATCAGAATTGGTATTTATGCTCTGATAATGTTCTTATCAACCCGATTTTAAGGATGTTTGAAAGATCTGCTTTTGTCAAACATTTCCAAAGAATCCACATCTCTTCCTCTTCATTTTTCTTACTCTGAAAACATTAGGAGTAGCTGACGTTTTTCTCTTGAGAGTTTATTAATTCATACCCTATAAAGCCTGAAGAGGTTTTCTATTCCGCACAAAAAGCATGGAGCACTCACTTCTCCGGAACTGAGCTCAGCATGTTCCCAGGTATATCCTTTGCAGTTTCAGCTCCTCAAAGTCCTAAGCTGTGGCTTTAAGCTTGAATGCAAACTTAGGTTCCTACCTATTTTCAATAAAAGTTTCCATTTATCTTTCTTGATTCTCATGTTCATTACTTTCACACACAATATAATTTCAGAAACTCAAAACACACTTCCTTCAATAGTAAGGTTCTTAAGCCAATGCTATTTTGGCCGTGTTCTGAATGCAGTAGATACATTTGTGTACTTTCTGCAGACATTCTCCCAAGAGATCTTTAGATGTTTTAAAATTAAATTAATCCTGCATAGACCAAATACAATTCTTCTAGCCTATCCAAGCTGGCAGTGCCATACTCCTGTCCTCGATTTGCAATGCAACTATCTTTTCCTTTGACAGACTTAGAAGTGTCTTTGAAACAAAATAGTATTTTCATCCACAACAGAATAGAAAGCAGCAATCTTTGACATAAAATGCTTTGAAAAAACTTCTGGGCTTACCTGCAATGTACAACCATAGGTCCAGCATCAGGTGGGTTGCAAGTCTTGACTCGTCTCAGGAATGCTAAGAAGGGTGTTGGGTGTTCTGGGACACCATGATCAGGCCAGGCAGTAA
Source organism: Oxyruncus cristatus (assembly GCA_013399855.1). NCBI lineage: Eukaryota > Metazoa > Chordata > Aves > Passeriformes > Cotingidae > Oxyruncus > Oxyruncus cristatus. The sequence continues at coordinate 168,083 of VXAY01003238.1, read as the reverse complement.
ACTGGAATTGCCTCACTTCCCTTTTCTCACTTGAACCATTCTACGAAATTTAAAATTTTCATGACAAAACTGCCACTCAGTGATACTGGCATTTTTCAGTGAAACAACTGCAGAAGCATATATACCAGTGAAAATTATTTAAACCACGTTTGGGGCCAGAGAGAAGCAGAACTCAGGCTATGGAGGAAAATCCAAATTACAGGGTTCAAACAATGTAAGAGCTTTAACTATACTGCAGAGTTGTGCATCACAAGTGCCAGAGCTTCAGTTAGTATCCTAGTTAGCATTAAATGGTTTTTCACGGTGAGAGCTCTGTAGTACAAAACTCCATGTTATAAGGAAAATGCATTCTGCAGAAGAAGTCTCATTGTTCAGTATTGTTAGTAGGAAAAAAGGGAGAAAAGGGAGTGAAGAAATAAGGGAAAAAGGCAGGCAGGGAAGGCATGAACAGAAAGGAAGAAGGAGGGCAGGATGGTAGGAGGAAGAAAGTGATAGGAAGAAAGGAAGGAAGGAAGGAAAGAAGGAAGGAAGGAAGGGGAGAGAAAAAAATTGCTAACCTTCCAATTTAAAAGTATATAGTAAGTATATATACCTTGTAAAGTGCAAATGTACGAACACAGTATGTTGCCAATTCAACAGTGTCTAAAAGGGTCACTTGGATTAGTCCATAGGTTTCTGTGCCTCTGCTTGGCCAGTATTGATCACACTTCACCTGTAGTGAAAAACATGTAATCATTTAATACATTTAATACTGATATTCATTATATTAGCTGTGTGTATGTCATCACAGGTTTTAAAAGTATGTGGAGTTAGAACGGTCAAGGATTCAAAACAAGAAATTTATTTTATCATTCACAAGAATTGCTCTTCTGGTGGTAGCTCTTTTAACGGTTTTCTTCCATAGTTGGTATTTGTAAGTTCAGTGGGACAGATAATTGAGAAATACTAATAAGCACAGACACACTAAAGAAAAAAACCAATTTATAGTATCTTCAAATATGACTTATATCTTCAGTAACTTGCCTTTCATAGTTCAGAATTTAATAACAGTATTAATCCCCTCAAGGTAGAGAGAAAATTTCTTTAATATTTGTCATATTTTACATTAGTCCCCAAACATATAAGCTATTCCTTGGATGTTAATATTTAGTATGTATAGAAATATCTCAGTACAAACCCAAATTTTTTTGAGAAATAACTTCAGTACACTGATAAATGAAAGGGCAGGAGCAAGTATTAAGTGCACTGTGAGAAAATAAAATTTTCTTCTCAGATCAATGTTATGAAGCACATAAAAAAATTTTGTTCACAGGCATTTAAACAATATGATTTGGTGGAGAGTTCATCCATAAAATTTTAAAAGACACAGGACATGTAATTCTGAGAAATCTTCTTTTCAAAACACCATAGTTCAGATTTTTATAAAATTAAAGAATTCTGTATAAGATGATACATAAGAGAACTATACGTTTATCATTATTTCTAATGCCCAATAATTTGTTTCAGTTAAAAATGATATTTATGATGAAAGCTATTATGAAAACAGAAATGCTGAACCCCTAAACAAATCAGAAAACGTAGTAAAAAGTAGTATGGGGGTCATATAACTGCAAATATTTTTTCCTTCAGTGGCTGATAGGTGAAACTGGGACAGTCATTCTCTGTTCTATTTATACCAATACATTCTTATCAATTAGCCTTGCATACTGTACAGAAAAGAAGTTTAAATTGAGTCCAGCAATAACACACAGCTTTTGTTTAATCAATGTCTTCATTAGTCACTCTGAGCCAGGCTCATACCAAATTAAATAAGAATACCCAAAATGTAAGAAACAGTAGAAAAAAAAAAGCAGAATATTGCACAGTATTTCAAATTAAAAAAAAGTGAATTATTCCCCCAAAATGGAAAATTAGGATATGCAACTTTAAAACCCATGTGTTCTCCAGGTTTTCCATTCTGCAGTATACTCATTGCAAAAGACTTAGTATGCTTTCAAACTATTCAGTCCCAAATAGCTTTTAGCTCACAGATCATTTTATTTTGAGGCTCATAGGTCACAGATCACTGAAGGTTCACAAACCACAGCCTGAGAATGAATAATCTAGATAAAGAGGAGAAAAATTTCTAGCCACTGAAGCAGGTGATGAGAATTCATTAGTGGCAAAAAAACCCTGAAACAATTTTTTACAGGAAATCATAGTTTAATTCAGAGATAAGGAATTGGAATAAAGTAACTCAAGGTGTTTATTGATACAACAGTATTAACAAATAGGATTAATAGTGCAAAAAATTCTCTTCTTTAGAGGATTTAAGTAATTACTTCCTTGTATCATTTATCAAAACACTGAAAGAGTAAGTATTGCAAATATTTCATGAATATTCATGATTTTCAAATTCCTGATACTAAAGGAAGCCACCATGGTCTTCGCAAATCAAACAGAAAGGTATACTTTCAATTGAGACATTTCAATATTGTTACAGTAAATCTAGTTTCACTTTATCATTAATACAGAAACAGTGTAACATGTCTATATTGGTTACCTGTATTTTAAACAAAACAATATTTTTATTTATTATATATTAATTCCATAAAATAAATGTTTCATGGAAAATGTTAACATATAATAACTGTAGTTTGTAATCTTAGAAACTATAGGGTTAGTGTAAACTTCTGACCAAACCTCTTTTGTTTGAATGTTTTATTTTTTTAATTAATAAAAACTAGTAGAACACTTTATGAACTTTTAATTAAAACAAGGAATAAATGTCTGGTTATGCCTTTGCATGCCTAAATATGAAGTCATCTTCTTTAAGCTGCAGTTCTCACATAAAATTTGTATGCTCATAGAAGCAGTTACAGTTTCCAGAAAGCATTCCTGAAAAATTAACCAGTTTGTAGGTTGCAAACAACAAAAATTAATCCATTGAAAAGGACAGAAAATACTTGTTTTATTTTTATTTTGCATGGTAATCTAATGTTAAGCATATATTCAGACTTAGAAGCCTGTAGAAAATTGCTCCTTCTCAATTAGGCTGGGAGAAATTAAATGTGCCTGCTTCTTTTGGTGCAAATTTTGTTTGGTGGGTTTTTTTTGTTTTTAATGGATTAGTTTATCTAACATAAACTTCGATCACGGTATAAGTTTTCTAAAATACTTTCTGTGAGCGTTAGCTGATGTGGAGGACTGCTGCTGGAAGCAGACACTAGGTGTTCAATCAGAAATATGGTTTGTAGACTAGTGTGCATATTATTTGAAAGGGGAAACTGATGAAAATAACTTTTTTAAAAAGAAAACCTGATTTCAGATTCATGTGGATTTGACCTTCTGGAAGTGCACATGAAGCATAAGTTGATTGAACTGCATCTTTTATTCCTTTTGCCTATTGATTTTTCTCAGAATAAGAGATCTTTCTCAGAAATGTGTCCTTATGTGTCTCCTACACTCTTTTGCCACGTGATCATAAACCTTGCATTCCTAATACTGCTAACAATTTAGAGTCCAGTTTATCTTTGTGAGATATCAGAACCATGTTTTCTTTTGGACTTCATCGGGAGCAGAGAGCCAAATAATACAAGTTAATTGGTAAGATACTACTTTCTGAGACAGATTTCTTATTAAATATTTTATCTTATGTTAAGATCCCAGTCTGCAGTACTTGAAGTGGGAAAGGTTACATATTGTATGTTTTCTTCTGAAAAAGATTCTCAATCCCCTTGAGTCATCTAAAATTTAACACTAAATGTCAAAAAGTCCATTTTGAAATGATTTGCCAAATATATTTTTGCTTTAGATCTTTGGTCTGCATTTAATTTCTCTGTGGTAGGGCAATTTCTTCCTCACTTGTGTACATTGTTTGGAAAAAAAAATTTAATGTGGCAAGGTATGGTGATGATAATGCAAGTCTTCCCCAGAAATAAAATGACAGTGTTTTTTTATTTTTGTAGTTATTTTGAAATACACCTTTGACAGTCTTCACCTTTCTTCTATACATGTAGCTCCTAGTTCCAAGAAGTGTTCTTCTTCCTAGCAGACTATATTTACCTGCACCCAGTAGGAGTTTTTCTGTGCCTCCAACTGTACATGAGAACGGCTTTCATTAGTAATTATATAACGTTCTCTTGCCTGCCACTAGAATGGCAAGATGGATGAAACAGGCACACGAATGTGTAATAACTCACTGGTGATTTAAGAGTGTTTTTTATAGAGAAATTAAATTACAAATAATGACAAGCATATTACTACTTTCACTATATCATGATTATAGGTTGCACACTCCCAAAAACATGGTATCTCAGATCAGAGTAATTCTTCAAAGACTACTAAACATATTAACATATCTTTTTAAATACCATAGTAGTAGTCATAATTAGAATATAAAACTAACAATAGGCACATTCTCTGCTCCTCAAACACACACATATTTTCTTTCTCTACATTTCTTCCACTCAGACCATGTGAATCCTTGCTCTTCATAGAAGTACAAGCACTCACTGAAAGCAAAGCTCTAAGAAAATGTAAATGCTTCATTTTCTATTAAAAATGAGAAGCTTGAGACCTTTTCAGACTTGAGGGGTTTAAGTAGCTACAGCATTCCTAAGAACATTCGTGGATATTCACACTTCAACAAGTCACAGACACTAGAGAACGTGCTGCTATGCATCAACAGAGCTGAAGGAAGTGTATTTCCATATGAACATATGAATACAAAGCTTCCTGACATTCAAGGGTAGAGAAATAATTTTCCAGTATAAAGTTCCATCATCCAGGCTGAAAAGCCCCTTTAGGTCACTTTTAACACACGGACCAGCTGTTACAGGCCATCTGAGATAATAAGGACAAAACACAGAACAGGAAAGAGACAGCAAACTCGTAACAGGCAGATTCATGTAGCACATTTCTTGCTGTAAGAACAGCATATGAACTATGCCGCACCTGGAATACAAAATAAGAGCAGTATGTAACAAGCTTTCTGCTCTGGTTTTCTTACTAATAATAATACTTTTGCAGACAAAACTTTCTATAATATTTTCAGGTGATTTTCCTTCAAAAATAAAGTATCTCCACAATGGTGTTGAATGATAATAATAATTATGCAATAAAAAAGGTAGTGCCAGTTGCTGGTCGTGAAAACTGCCTCAGACATTTCAGCTAATGATCCGTCTTCAAAACAGATATTAATCTGAAGCCATTATCTGTTTTGCAACAATGCCTTGCCACCTAAAAATTAGGCTGATTTGAGTCCAAGGATCATAGACACTAACAAAAGTATATGACACTATCATGCAAAGATTAAAAAGAAAATCAGAATAAAGGCACATATTTTTAGATCTTATTTGAACAAGATTTGCTCTACTGTCACTCATTGACTTAAGTATAACTCTAAATGACAGATTAAAACATAAACTCCTAGTCAGAAATAAGGCAGAAAAGAAAACATTTTAAAATTCTAAATTTTGGTCTTAATTATAGTAGCCCCAGAAAAAAAGTTTCAAACAGGATTTGGAGGCAAAGTAAATGAACTGTAGACTAGTCAGTTCATAACAAACTTTAGTTCTCTACTAAGTCTTCAAATCCACCCTCTTATACCCTCAGTTTCTGAAATTTCTGATATGATTAGTAGGCTAACAGCTAATACTGAAAGATAATTGACAATTAAAGAGATTACCCCCAAACTGTTTTCATTCTGATTCTTATGAAAGACTGTGGTATGGTTATTAAAACAAAAGGAAACAGATATTAAAAGGAATCCTGGGCATATTTAAAAGTGTTCTCTATTTCATTTTTCATCTTCTTCTATACAAGCAAAGAACAGTTCAAAACTATATTGTTGGTATCACTGTAAGATGCCCTTTTCGAGCTCTTCCTAACAGCAGAGAAGGGAGGGTCTCAGGGAATTCATTTTGAAGGATGAGTCTGTCAAACAGTTAGGTTCAGCAAGATTTTCCAAAAAGGTCTTGAAAAGGTTTATATGAATGGACTGACTGTTATAATACATGTCTTACCTCAGGCACAAAGCAAATGAACTAAGCAAATAAAGTCAAATTACAGAACTAGAATATGGTTTTGACTAAACCACCTGCTATAGGCTTGCCTAGGGGAAAATGGTATTTTTTTAGAAAACTATCAGTTTAGCCTAATAGCTAAGAGAAACCACTTCATTTACAAACACAGAATAATAACACAAAAAACTGTCTATTTGCCTTTAAAAATACTTTTCGCAAGTATTGCCATACCATGTCAGGTGTGTAAACTGGTGCAAACAGTTCTTGAAAGCTTAGAGTGGAACTGACTGCACAAAATATCCTATGCAGTTTGCTTCATCCATGAAATTATGTTTTGGAAGTTCTTTAACAGTTCAACATAAACCACCTTTTCTGCAAAGTTTATTTCTTCCTCCTAAAGCCCCACAGGAAGGGAAAATGGTTGATTGCCATGAAATTTTTTTAACAGCCTTTCATATGCTGGAAGACTACTATCTTTTCCTTCACTCTATTATATAAAAAAAACAATCAAAATCTTTCTGACTTTCCCAATAAATCACTTTTCCAATTTCTGATCATTATTGTTCTCTTCTGGATTCTCTGTAATTTACAAATATCTTTTCACATGGGGCATTCATTCTGTAAGCCCTCAACTCCAAATGGATACAAGCTTTCAGCCTATGCAGTGGTGTTACAATTCTTTCACACAAAATTACCCCTGCCTATAGTATGGCACTTCCACAGCTATTTTGCTGGGTGATATAATAGTCTGAGCTTTAACTGAGGCACCTTGTCACAGTACTTCCACCTGAAATGTGCTTAGAAAAAGAAACTCTAACCTTTATTGGATTAGATTCTTACATGAATTAAGCCCCTATGACTGACTCCATTTCAGTGAGAGTTGGGCATGTCCCTGACCTTATGCCTCTGAGAATCCTTCCATAATGAACAGTCATATGCTTGAGTTTTACAATTCTGACACATCAACTGCGGACTCAAACTTGTATAATGGTGTAGGAATTCTTGGACTGTGGCACTCACTGCCATTCTGTTACAGTGAAAAAACGACAGTACAAACCTACAAATTGTTATTTTTATTTTTGTAAATCCAGTGAATACATGGTTTATTTGACTTTGGGTTTTCCTTTTGTTTTTTTTCTTTGCCAGTTCTCTCATTCATTCTTTGTCTGACTCATATCTCAACATGCTGAGAGCACTAGAGAAGTGAAATAAAATTCTCACAGTACATTATTGATAAGTCATTGGTTTGCCATTAAATAGGGAATGAACAATGACAAAACTGCACATTTAATTTCTCTTTAGTAAAACAGTACAATTCAGTATGAAAAATGCCGTCTGCAACACGTCCTATCTGCTAATATGTGTGCTGGCTGATATGTTAACTTACCAACTACCAGATAAAGAAATGCACATTTTTTTCAGTTGCTACAAGGCATAGCTAAAATTTCTATTTCTGTTTTCCTATGTTTAAGTATATATTTCACTTTTTTTTTTTTAAAAAGCACAATTTTACACACCTGTGCTGCCCAATATGAGATGCCTGTAAAGTTTTTCTACACGAAGCAATTACGTTTTGTCTAAATACAGTAGAATACAGACGCACTTGGGAGCATGTTTGTATGTTCTGTAATGAATTGTTAAGTGTGCCTATTGATGACTCCTCTACTCATATTAGTGAAGATGTCTTATAGTCACTTATTTTCAACGCAGCATTTTGACAAGTAATAGCTTCAGTATTACCCATCAAAACATACTTAGGAGGAAAGATCTGAAATTTGCTGGTAAAACTCTGCACAACAAATGCAAAACTACCTTCATCACAATCACATAAAACTCTACTGCAGAGACTGTGTCTGAAAAATCTACATGCATTTCATAGAGACAAGAAACCCACATTCTTAGTTTTCTTTGCTTATTACTTACTGTTGTGTCTGTACTATTGCTTTGTCTTAGCCTATGAAGTCAGGTAGAAGATATCAGTGTCTACTCTGCCATCAACAAATGGATTCATGAAAAATGTTAGCAAGTTGTGCATTTGGAGTAGAAGAATTTAGGTTTCTTTCCACAGTTTCTTTAAGTTGTCCCTGCCTGTATCAAGACTTAGAAATCTTTGGTGGCCAGAAGTTTGTTTCAAAGTTTTTACCAAGGTACAATACGCTTTCCACCATACTTATACAACTTGTTGGGGGTTTTGTACTACTTGTTGGGGTTTTGTACTTGTTGAATCTCAATAAATCTTTCCCTGATTTAACTTAGTATATACCCCTAAAAAAAGCCAACCAAACCACTAAACAAAACAAATCCCTATTTTACTCCATCTTCAAGACATGCATCTGCTTGACATTTCTACCGTCACCCAATCTCCACTTTTCTTACACATGAATAGTCTATAAATTTTTAAAAAATTAGTTGAAATACTTAGATGGAGAGTTCTGATTCGGGGAGACTCAGACATGTTGCTTGGCTCTTGGAACAACAGAAGTTCCTATTTAGCATTTCAGCAACAGCAGATAAAGTCCATCTGCTTTTTCTCATCATAGTGCCAGCTCTCCTGACTTCCTCAGGTATCAGTGACCAGTTGAGAGGAGCTAATATAGAAAATATTGTAATGAGGTTAAGGAGAGAGTCAAGTTGTTTCTCTCGGTTCCCAGACAACATAGCAAGTGTATTCAAAATAAGGAATTATAAAGCAAAGAAGGCAAGGATTGAATTCACTTTCCAGTCGACAATCTACAACAGTATCCTATCCTGAAAAAGGAGACAGGATTAAATGTTTCCTGTTGGAGGCAATATTATCTTTCGCTATAAAGAGAGATCTTTCATCTGATCACTCATACAATTCACTGAAGCACATGAGTCCTTAAAACATTCAATTAAGAGGATCTTAAAAAAAAAAAAATCTAATCTGCACTGCTGGGGGCAGAGAGAAAGACAGAAAAGTGGGGAGGAGAGCACATTAAAGCTTTCCATGCTTTACATATTTACTTAGTGTAACACACAACTGCTTTTCTTAATATCTTGCAACCTTAGATATTGTTCTTTTATTTCACTAAGATTAAACTCATATATGTGAAAAATATGCTACCAACCCTGTTCCATGCACTGCCAGCATGCATAATCCTTTATGATAAAAATTATATTCATGGTAGATGAATGATGGGACTGACTTTCTCTCTCTAGTCTGGTTTAGGTCAAGTGAAATTCAGGTGATGACATTTAATATGAAACCAACTAAGTGTGAAAGGTTATAAGTGAAAGATCTTCTCTTTTTCTGCAGCTTTCTCATAGGCAAACAAATGAATAATGAATTTGCTGTAACATCTTCATTTGATCTACTCAGCTGTAAAATATGAACATTCTCAAAGCTGAAGTAACTCAGACACTTACGACATGCTAATGAACTAAATTAATTTCTGTAGATGCAATTAAAATCCTCATCTTTATCTATGCAGTCCAGGTTAAAAAGGCTGATAGCAGGCTGCAGGACTGCAAATGAAACAAAGCTAGCTAAACAGAAGTGACGACATGGAGATGTAAAGCTGAAAGTCCCAGAGAGAAACGATCTTGCCTTGCAGCAGGAATAATGATCAGGCTGCCAAGACACAAAAGCAATCAAAATGGAATCAAAGGAAAAAGAGAAACAAAATTAGCAAAGATCTTCATCTCTAATAATATGTAACAGTATTTATATTTCATGTTTGAAATCTCACTTGGTTTTCTGCTATAACAATATGCTACATAAAAATGATAGCGCAAGAAAAAATAACAAAAAAATGTCATCCATTGTCATCCTATTCTTTTCCAACACAGGGTTCCCACTGTCTCTTCAGCATCAATACTGTTAATTACATGTTGCTACTGTACTAGGAGAAGAGGTAACTGTTATTCACAGAGCTGCAGAATCTGAGATTGGAACTGAATTATGTACTGGATAGCTGTAATGCTCTGCACTGAGTGCAGCAAACTCAACCTATGAACACAAAATGAGCTAAATTATGCACAAAAATACACAAACATAAGCATTGAATACACAAGTAATCCACTAACTAGATTGTCTGGTTTCTCACTCCACTCAGGGAATGTATTACTTCTGAATGCTAATCACTTCTGGAGGTGATTACTATTCCGATGTGTTTTTTTAGGGTGCAGTCAGCAAAGGCTAGAGTTAGCTCAAAACTTTGCTAGGCAATTATTGGAAAGAATGTGAAGAATTTCATTTAGTTACATTGAAACATCTTTCTAGACAGTGGCTGTCTGCGGCCTGCAGTACTAAGATAAACTCGCAAGTGCTTAAGTACACCTTCTGCAACGGGCTGCTTATTAGGATCATATTTTTTTCTTCACACTGATGCTATTTAGCAACTTTAAAGAAGTAATTAGTGAAAAAATGGGAAAAATTTCATTTGTTTGGTTCCAAAGAACAGACAGTTCCAAGACTAAACAAGACCTGTAGACTCAAGATAAAATTAAAAATTCTGTTAAAATTATGGTCTGCTATGTATTAATTGCCATCAAGTATGTACAGACAGTGGTGTTAATGTAGGCTGAAGTTATATGTGGAAAGTGATTCTATAATTAGAATGCTATACATTGCTTGAACTGCAAAAAGCCTACTCTGTTTTTAGAAGTGATGGAAAGGATAAAAGAATAAACATGTATGTGCTTTGATAAAGGAATGACTGCTGCCAATAGGTTCAAGTTATGTAATCATTGTAATTAAACGTATCCAGCCACATGCAAAAGACATCAATGCCAACACAGTATAGCATTAGACTTTATGGTGCACTCTGCCTTGTTCCATGCTTACACATGCAAAAACATTTTCATTTTGAAATGGAGCTCATCCATGAATTACTGAAATACAAACTATTACCCAGCTACCTCTGTAAGATACTTTTTACTGATTTAAAACCTTTCTGGATGATAAATCTCCTCTCCTCCTCCTTAATCTCCTTCTTTCTGAACTGTTCTTGATCGTCTGTATTTATGGCATTTTTTAACATGTTGCACAGTGGTTTAGATTCATTAGCTTTTTGCATCTTCCACCAAAAGCAGCCTGCTTTCCAGTTACAGCTCCCTACCCCTTCACTCAAGTTTCTAGGACAGTGTACCTTAGAATGCCTACAGCTGCATTTTTCCTGTGACATTCTTGTTTATCATTCCTCTCCTGGACTGACTTGCAAACCCTGCTGTTACGGCAGGTTCCCAAGGGAACTGATTACCACTGATGTTAGAAGCACCCCTTCTTTCTCCCCCTTTCTGATTTCTACATTTGGTAGAAGCTTCTGGTTTACACTATAGGACTCATTACCATGTTTGCAGAAAGCTCAGCAATGAACCAGCTGTGTAGCACTTTCCGTAGTTAATGTCCAACAACGGTGACAGCATCATGAGTAGGAATAACCCATGAGTACATCTTGACAGGAAATACAATTACTGTGGAAAAAGTTGGTTGGGGGAACCGTCTGCTCTACTGGAAAGGGTGCTGAGGGCTGAATACTGGTTTCACTTCCTGATGCGCTGCTGAGGAGGGTTTTGCCCTTTCCTTTTTCTCACCACCTTTCTCTTCTGCTTCTCTTATTTTTTTTCCATTCATTCCCTCCTCTACAATAACATCCACTATTAGAACTGATGAATGCCACCAAATATGGACCCACTAGTATATCTTCATGCAACACACAGTGCTCTGTTACTACTCCTTCCATCACTTACCTTATCATAAAATGAACAAACAAAAATCAAAACCCAAACTATTTTTTCCCCTTTACCAATAGCGCATCTTTTTTTATAACACTTCTAATAATATTTGAATGTTATCTGTGGTTCTATTATTCAGTATCCTTATGTTTCAGTGCTTTACTTTCCTGATTTTACTTTGCTCTGCAAAACTGAAATACCACAGATAATTTTGTATTCTATTACTGCATATGCTGTTGTAGTTTTTCCTAGCAACAAGCATGTGTTAAAGAAAAATTCTTATGATTCTTAACCAAATCCAAATGCTCAGTGATCTTAGATAATGGTGAATCTATAACTGATAAAACTGAAAACTGAATGTTGTTGACATACATTACCTCCCTCATAACAGGATGATACAATCATTCTTGTTACTACAAATGAAGTAACACTTTTGGTCACTTCTTAATATTTCCAGTATGACTAAAACAGAAAAGAACTCAAAATCACTGTGGATCAAGAAATTTCAATTTTTCCAGACTATAAAAAATTACTAGAAAAGAGCCATGACCTCATAGTTTCACAGTGGAACTAAGATTTCCTATATAAGTGATTTTCAGAGTATAGACACTTTTAAATGGGGGTAACTTGAAAAAAAATTCAATTCTTACACGTATAAAGAAGGCAGGCAAACATACATGAAAGGAACAAAAATCTTACAATAGTGATAACTCAAGTACAATATTATTTTCCTTGCATATGCTTTCCTTACCCTGGACCTCTCTTCTAGTTTTGTCATCATGACGACAGTTGCACCTCGTTGTTCCCACATCATTCTCCAGAAGTCACCAAAGGTTTCTGGCAATGCCCCTTGTGTGGCTATATAAGCATTCTGCTTCCTGTATCCATCTATGTAGTTGGCATTGATATAGTCACTGCCTGGTATGCCTGCAAAGAGAGGAGAGTGAAAATACAAGGCAGCATTTCTGTGATGTTCTATTGTACAAGGGCTAAAACATCCCGTGACACAGCTGGATCAGTGAGTCTTAGCTTGCTGCATGCCAAGAAGCACATGGGGACTTGCAAGTGAGCATATGCCATTGGTGGTGTTGAGAAGCATGATAGCCTCTCTGGGTATAAGTATTTTTTTGAAACAAAAGACTCTGCCCGACAAGAAATACAAAAGAAGCCTGAAAATCTGTACCAGGTGGAGAGACCTGGGGGTTGAGACAGCAGCATGTAAAGAGTGGTCTGAAACTGCCTGCAGACACCCAACAGTATGGTAGTCACTGCCTGGAACAGACAAGGAAGACTCTCATCAGACATCCTGAGAAGGCTCCTTAAACCATCCTATTGAGCTCACTGCATTTTTTCTACATACAGAAAAAAATTAATGTTGTCAGACTATTATCACTGCTACATTCCTTTTTTCCCATTAAATGGGAACATAATTATGAGCTTTATTTTAACAAAACACATTATATAAGTCAGGTTTAAAAAACAGTGAAATCTGCTATATGGTGTATGCATGACATGAAGACCTCTTCGAAACTGAGTAAGAATTAAATGCATGAAAAGAAAATGGAATCCAAGACCTGTGTCCACATTGGATCTACATCGATTGCTTGAGGTTCAGGTATTTTGGACAAGACTTACAGAGGGACTTTGATTGTGTCTACCAGATCCCATGGGAAGCAGGCCAGTTCCTATCTACAGTCTATTTAACTCAGGGTGTGCATTACCCTGCCTGAGAGCTGGAACATGCTGCCTGCCAAGGTCAAGGAGGTGTATTGGCTGTAGTGAAGACCACATTACTACTCTGCACTAATAAGGCAGCCATACTAATGGAAATGGACAAATATGGACTTAAAATTCTCAGTCCACTGCTGAATTCAGCAGTGCAGTGTCCAGTTTTTAGCTCACACTATGTGTGTGTTGGAAGATAAAGGATGGAAAGCATCAGTTTTTATGTCACTGCTGGTTTTTTTAAGTGATGACTTGAGGAAGAAAAGATACTAATGTGAGCTCTCAGTGCAGGTTGGATGGCAAAGCAGTGTTACTACGGCATTGAAACTCAAAAGTGTTCCCCAGAAGAGTTAGCTGAAATACAAATCTCTGCGCCATAATAAAATAATACAAGAAGGTTTGTTGAAGTAATTGACAGAACCTACTTCTTTGAGTAGAAATGAATGATTTATGAATACACAGTCAATCTGCTATCCAGAAGTCTACAACCTCAGGATATGGTGCAGGTTTTCAAAAGAGAATCAACGTGGTGACATCAGCTGCCTGACTTATTCTAAAGCTATAACTGTTTTCACTCCACACAGCAACAAAATTGAGTTTCTTTGGCTATGAAACAGCATATATTATCAAAGATGTTTAAATAAATGTTTCCCAACCTTTTTTTCAGAAACTGATTCTTCAAATCTATCCTGATTCATTACCTTCTGTTGGTGATCCTAAACTAGGAATTATTGGAGCTGCATACTCCTGTCTTTCCTGAGAAGCAGTGACAGTGGTAAACACATACTGGAAAATAATTTGAATTTGAATGGAAAGTAGAGGTAGCTCTTTAACTCTTTGATTGTTTGTTGTTTTTCGCTTCAATTTCAAGAGTTTCTACACGTAATTTGGGTAAGCTGAGTGTTTGAGTCCACTACTCACTTGGCAATGAACAAACTCATTGACTAAATGTGACACTACGTAAATTCCAATATAATCTGGGAATTATTCAAATTATGGGTTAATCCACCTGTAGTCTAACAAATAATTTTGCCTTCATGCCCAAAAAAGTTTAATCTATGTTTTCGTTTTATCATTTATTATTTTTCATATTTAAGCTTACATTTTAATTAATTTTACTTTCTGTACACAATTAAAAGAAAAATCTGACAAAATATTTCAGCAATGGAAAGATTTCATAACTTCAGAGGTGTAAGAGAGGCAGAAAATGGCACTCCTCAGGTAAGATGCAGGAATGGATGCAGTAAGACTGGCTGACTCTGATTCGAGCTGATTGAAAGTCTCTTCTGGGAGAAAAATAAAACAAACCAAAAAAAAGCTTTTAAACCTGCATAGTCCCTAGCTGAAAAACATGCCTTCCCTCCATGAAAGGCAGAAATTGGAGTTCAAAAGCATCAGTCTTGTAGACTTGAAGTTGTTTTAGATGAAACTTTCTACTGCAGATATTGGAACTAATGACTTAGAAAATACAACTGCTAGGCACAATGCTGTATTTTCTTCCTTTATCAAGATAATAAAACATTTTTTCACAAAACAGATGAGAAAGAAAAATGAAGTCAACAGAAGAAATCTACACCAACTGGGTGTTATTACCAAAGGAATGAAGAAAGCTGGTAAGAAATGTTTTCTGCATAAATTAGAATTATATTATGATGCCTGGTATCATTGAAGCACATGTTATAAATAAAAGCCTGAGGAAAAAATGAAAAACAACACTTTGTAAAGTGGTTAAATGATCTTCTGGGAAAGCTGTCCTCTGGAACTGATACTTCACAAACTCAGCATGAAAATTAAGCATTATAAGTATTGCAAACTGTTCAGTAAAAAATAATCTTTACAAATCTTAGCAGCCACTCCTAGTACCTGATGTAAAAAAAATCCAGAATGTCTAAAATTGTAAATACTCTTTCTACTTACTATCCTGTATTAATTTATTGATAAATCATATTACAACAAATAACTTCTAAATTAAATAGTAATTCTTTAAATTAGAAGAAAGAGAAACTTCCAGATTATACCTTTCTTGATTACAGATTCAAGTGAGAAAGGATTAAGATTAACAATTACTGATAACTGGAAAGAGGATTTCTTCCCATCTAGACTAAAGTGGAAATTTGCACTCTGTTTTCCACTTGACTTCTATGAAGAGGCCAAAAAAAAATCCTGTATGTCCTCTAGCCAGAAAAGTTATTTTGCACGACAAGTCAGCTTCATGGCACATGAAGAGGATATAGCTAGGACATGGAAGTCCTTT
Source organism: Oxyruncus cristatus (assembly GCA_013399855.1). Lineage (NCBI taxonomy): Eukaryota > Metazoa > Chordata > Aves > Passeriformes > Cotingidae > Oxyruncus > Oxyruncus cristatus. The sequence goes on along the minus strand of VXAY01003238.1, from coordinate 152,402 downwards.
TACCGCAGACCCTGAGCAACTGTTAGTGACTTAACTAACGCAGTTTTGGAAAAAAAAACTAGGTGCTACTCCAATACTTGCACTGAGAGAAGATTTTCATTAAGGATTTATCTCTAGAAGAATACAGTCCTCAGTAGGAGGATCTGCTGAGATCAAGAGAACAATAGGATTCACAATGCTCAGCTCCATTGTCTCTCTCACACACAGCATCCAGTAGGTATTTTCTTTATTCTCTATCCATTTTCATAGTCCCTTCAAGTATCATACACATTTCTCAGTCTATTTTCATCACTGTTACCATGCATGACCTCAGTTTCACATCCTGTTCAAAAATCCTTTTGTATTCTGCAATACCACTTCCCCACTCTATCTCGCACTTTGCCACATGAGTTTTTGCTTCATCAGCTATGTCCCCAGTATGCATAAACTTAAAGCCCTCCAGGGAGGGTGCCTTGTCATAAGAGGACTAATGAATTGTGCGCAGTTTAAAAATAATAAATACAAAACCTGAGTATCTGTATTTACACTGACCAAGCATAAAAAATTATCAGAAGCAAATAAATTTAGATATAAAAATGTCAAGTTCTGCCACGACTTTTCCGGCCATAACCTCATTCTGAGCTGAGAAAACTGAACAATTCTCTGTCAAGTCTAATAGTGCAAAAACAATCAAATGACAACAAATTTGACTGCAGTACAATGAAATCCTACAAACCTTTGTTAGCTGCCATAGCTTGAAGGCAACATACCCACAAGCACAGCAGCAATTGCCATCATTACTTAAATTTGGGTTTCACAGTTAAGAGAGGTCAGTTGTTCTGTAAAAATATGGATCAAGAAGGGGACAAAGCAACCAAATTCTGCCTTCAGTAATACGGATATGAACCTTACCTAAGAAATTGGCATCAGTGGGATTTACTGTAGATTTAGGATGGCATACCTGAAGTATAAATTTAGGATAATTAATCACGACTTTAACAAATTTCTTGAAAGCAGAGACACAGTTCTGCAAAAGAAGTCAGCTAAAGACCAAGTTTCTGAACCATAATCCTACCATAACTATTTTCTAGTAGCCTTTTCAACTACAGTGATGAATGACCAGAGTCTGAAATCTCCTTATTTAGAAAGACTGGAATCAAGTACAATGGGGGAAGAATCAGATGAGCAGCTGAGCACAAAAGACTCCATATTCAAGTATCTCAAGAGAAAAAAGCAGTTCAGATTTTACAGAATGAGAGTGAAAGATCAATGAAACAAAGTTAATTATTCAATGCCACAATTAGAGTACAAAATATTAAAAAACCCTTGAATTGTATTGCTCCCCATTTATGCTGAGAACTCATGAGCTGAGATGACAGTACATCTTACTGTAGCATAGGCTCATATGCACAAGGCTAATAATGTAGACCTTAGGAATGATTCACTTGATTTCCTAAAGACAGTTATAATCTTAAAACACTTTAATTAGACTTCACATTTTATTCACAAAGTAAATCCAAATAATGAAATTATTTTAATTCTTTAAGAAGACTCACTACTGAACCACGTTTCTATTTAAAAAAAATTAAACTATAAACTCTTGTTTCTCCGCCGCTTCCCTAGGACATCTGCTCTTAGTCATTGTGTTAAGTAATAGAATTAAATTCAGTCATGCATCTTCCAACATAAACAAGTTTGAAAAATACAATGATGAACCCAAAATGCTTGATAAAATTGTATTATTGGTTTAAATCAGTGATTGGTGTTTTGAACAATATCAGAGCAAAATTCTGTGTCACAGAAACACAGAATATTCTGAATTGGAAAGGACCCGTAATCAACATCAAGTCCAACTCCTAGCCCTGCACAGGACCATCGTCAAGGGTCACACCATGTGCCTGAGAGCATTGTCCAAACACTTCTCTAATTCAGACACACCTGATGCTGTGACCACTTCCCTGGGGAGCCTGTTCCAGTGGCCAATCACCCTCTGGATGAAGAATCTTTTTCTAATATTTAACCTAAATCTTCTCTGTGGCCTGACAAGGCTCAAGGCTGTGCACATGTGAACAAAGCAGTGTCACAAAACAATGCCTAGCTGACATAAGTTGACATAAGAAGCGTGCATCAGGTTAACTATAAAAGGACTGGGCCCCTTCGCTCTCCTCTCTTTTTCCTCTTTTTCTTTTGTCTTCTTTGTCTCACAACCCCAGTTCTGGAACATCCATGCTGTAGGACCAACACAGGACATAAGGTCTGGTGATATTCTTTGTTCTCTCTCTCTTTTGCTTTGCTTGGTCAAAGCATGGCTATCATATTCTATTCCATACTTCATACTGACCTCTATTGTGCGAGTGAGGAGATTGTGGAGGTCTGTTGTGGCTTGTTAACCAGCACCCTTTGAGTAATGTTGTTGTGGCTTGTAAGCCAGCACCTTTGAGGAGTTTATTTGAGGAGCTGAGAACTTATTTAAGAGTACTGTACAAAATTAAGGGTCTCTTAGCCACCACTCTTGTGGAAGTGTATTTTAAGAATGTAAAGGCTTGTAAGCCAACATCTTTTGAGTCTAAATAGTGGACTGGTTGATGGAGTTAAGGCAAACGTACAATAAAAGCATAGGAGTTCCTTGTCGTGTGGTCCAGTGATTTTATTCACCCCGATGAGAATTTACAGTAAAAAACATGCCTCCTGCTGGTGGGTTGTGACACCTTTGACTGGTTGGTGATGCTTTGCCTGCTGCCCCCCAGGACACGGTTGGCCCTCCTGGCTGCCAGGGCACTGCTGACTCATATTCAACTTGCCATTGACCAGGACCCCCAGGTCCCTTTCTGCAGAGCTGCTCTACAAAATCTTGTTCTCCAGTATGTATGTATATTTGGGGCTACCCCATCCCAGGTACAGAATCCGACTCTTTCCCCTGTTAAGCTTCATACAGTTGTTGATTGGTCAGTCCTCTAATTTGTCGAGGTCTCTCTGCAACGCCTCCTTGCCTTCAAGGGAGTCAACAGCTCCTCTCAATTTTGTATCACCTGCAAACTTGCTTAGTATCCCTTCAAGCCCTGCCTCCAAGTCGTTAATGAAGATGTTGAAGAGCCCAGGGCCGGGGACAGAGCCCTGTGGAACTTCCACTAGTGACAGGTCACCAGGTTGATGTTTCCCCATTCATTTGCACCCAACCTCTGATCCAGCTGTTCAACCACCACATGATGTGTTTATCATGAGAGAAAGTATCAAAAGCTATGCCGAAATACAAAAAATTACATCAACTGCCATCCCTTGATCAACTTGATCAATGAACTAAGACAGCTACTAGGTGCCAGTAACAACTGTTTCTATATAGCTAAAGAAATCATCAAATTGAAATAGTGTAAGCATGAATCTACTTGAAGAACTCACTGAAATATCAAGCAGCACAAGACCAGTGAAGGTACTGTAGTAAAGAACATTTGTAAATTGAAGGCTTTTTACAAAAACTGAAGAAAATTCACTACATATCATCCTAACAAAGTAGGGTAAGAAGGAAAGAGAAACATCAGAAAAAGAAAACCTACAAATAGCTTGATTGTGAATGGACTGTTAGGACTAGGAGAGTCTGATGAAAAGGGAAAGGATGAAAGACATGCAGTCTCACAAGAGCAGTGTTGAATGATACAGAATTATAGAAAGAAGGTAATGTCAAAAAGGGATAGGCAGAAGAAGCAGAACTAAGCAGGAAAAAGAAAGGGATTGTTTGGAGGACAGGAGTATTTGAAAGGAAAAGCTGAGAAATATCAAAAGAAGTGAAATGTAGGGATGAAAACTAAAAAACTAAGAGCTCTACAAAGAAGATCTGCAGGCAAGATGATAAACTTGGAAGGTGAGTAGCCAAAAGACAGGCTGGGAAACAGGAGAAGTTCTGTTAGAAAGAAGAAAGGAAGCCTGGAATTGTTTGTTTGTTTGTTTTAAGTTGTGTAGTATTAAGTAGTACAGAATTAAAGTAAAGACATTGTTCTGTGGAGTTCCTCAGAGACACAGATAACAGTGCTGCACCAGGACGTTATCCACACTACATCCAGAGAGCAGTAGGTTGCACAATATTTCAAACCAGATATCAAAATCTAACATGACATCATCATACTGTGATTACTTTACAGCTGTCTGAAGATGGATTTAGTGATCCTTCAACTCTTTAAGATCAAGAAACACAGAAGTTAATAATCAAAGGAGTCTTTTTTTGAATAGAAAGATTAAATTATACTCTAAATGATGCCCTAAAAAGGCTGTTGAACGCCTCTACTAAAACAAAATTAAATGATTTCTTGATATCAAAAATGTTTGATATTTCCTTCAAAACCCAGTTATAATATGAGTGTGCACAGTAAACAGCTACTAAATCTCCATTACCCATTCAAGAACAAAGCCACTGGATGTTTTCCTAAAGCTTTCCCCAATGTAAAGTATGGCTATGCATACATGAAAAATTGTTCTGAGCTGATTTCAAGGGTATCAAGAATGGCAACATTTTTGTTGTTACGACAGACACCACGAAGTCTACTCTATGAAATATTTTACACCATGAAATCTACTTCACTGATCTTTCTGTACACTGTTACTCAATACTGAAATACTTTTCTTGTTTTTAAGACAATCCAGGCTTGGAGGGTCCATTCCCTTGTAGGGTGAATGGACATACAATTACTTTATGTGTATATATTGTTAGCAGAAGGCAACTCAAATGCAATGTGAGAGCACAAATAATTTGTACAGTTCATGACTATTCAGTAGATATTCAAGAACTTATATTGACCAAAAAAATTGCTAAACTCAAAGATGATGGCCTGCAAACTCAAAGCTGATTTACTGGCAGTTGGCCATCAGACAAATAAGAGTATTACCAGCTTCTTGCTTTTTCTTTCTTTACCTTTTGTATTACAGTCAGACTTCTAGTGTTAGCAGCATTTTAAAGTCTCTAAATTTCCCATCAAACAAAAATTACACTTCTGAAATATGATAGCTATTTTAATTTTTTTTTAATAACTAGTATTATGCAAATACATGCCACATGTAGCAGATTTTTAGTCTTGGACATCTTTTAAAAGAATTGGCAAGACTTTTAAAAATTAATTATGTTTAGTATTTTTTTCCCATTTTCATTTACTTCTTAGAGGTTTAAGGTCACAGACCTAGTTAACTTGATCTCTTTTAATCAGTAAATTCTCCCTTAAATCCACTTAGAAGCATATAATAAACTTCATTACATTATAATATTCTGTCATTATACCTTAAAATTCTAAGTGTCAATCTCAGACATATCCAAACACAGTGCAATACGAGCAATCGGATTTCCAGAACATTGGAAAAAAATTTTGCAAAATACAATTTTCTTTCAGGAGGAAAATAAATTACCACATCAAATCTGAGTTTTTCCTCCTAAGGGATATCTAATGTTATAAAATTTAAACAGCGGTGAGAAAAGTATTCCTGCAAGTGAGCAATGACATGTGGAACTCTGTAGCAGTAAACCTGCAGTATATAAGAAAACTGTTTGTTTGGGGCATGTTTCAAGAAGGCTTTTTGTAATCCTTTTGCTAGCTCGTGGGTTCTTCTTCCTAGGAGCCCCTACGACAGGTATTGTCCCATTCAGGAATGCCCTGAGAAGATATCCTGAGGTGTTCTTATTGGCCCCTTTTAACCCCTTCCTATTGGCTGTTAACCCCTTCCTGTGAGCTGTAATTGGTTACCCTGTGAACCCTAACCCTATAAGTGTAACACCCCCCAACAATAAACTCTCTCCTGCCTCCTCTCCGCACCCGGTGTGCTGTCTCTGTGCCTGCCATGAGACCACGTGGCCGGAGGGAGGGGGGAGCACCGCTCCCCTCCAGGCTTGGGACCTGAAGAAACCCCTGGGTCTGGAGTTCCCCCCTCCCTATCCACCTCAGCCGTCGGAAATGGTTCTTCAGATGGAAACGGAACTAGAACAGGGTCGCCCCCGCCACGCGGGGGGTAAGAGACCCAACAGAACTCCATGCTATATGTAATTAGAGAGGTAAAGAACTTAGTGGGGATTCAAAACCAGGTTTGAACATGCGTAACAGGAGTTATGAAAGGTATCAAAATCAACCCTTTGAAAGTGTTACTAAGACTTGTATTTCAGAGCCAATGCAATTTTTAACAACTTATTATCAATAGTTGAAAAAAAGTAATTTTAAGTCTCTGCTAATTGCTTAAGATTTTCTAGGAATTGCTTTTATTTGCTACAGAGTTGGGCAACTGTACAAAACTGGCCTTGTGTCTCATTCTAAAGTAGCAATCACAGCATTCCATGTTTGTGCAAAGCCATCAAGAGCCAAAATGACCATCAGTGTAAGATTACAGTTTGGCAGATGCTTAGTTTCTTCTCACATATATTTGCTCTTAAAAAAATGGACCAAGTGTCTAGATGTAGAATAGAGCTCTTCATCTTAGAAAGAGCACAGTTATCATGCAAACCTCATCAATATTAGTCTTCTTTTGGCCACCAAAAAAAATGCATATGAGGCCTATATGTAAAATCTAACCAAATATTCTCCTATAATGGTAACAAATATATGTCCTGATTAAGTTGTATAGTAGCATAGGTAAAGGAGAATGTATTTTTAAAATAATTTATTTCCCTGGTAGCTTGAAAACAAACATGGCTGTCAACTAAATAAGGTGCTGGGCAGACCATATATTTTCATTATTTGGAATATTTACTTTGAAAGAGAATTATTTATTACTAAATGCTAAGACCAATGTATTAAACTTATGAAGGTACACACACACACACAAAAAAATTCAGCTACATAATCATGTAAAGTCCCGGGGTAAAAAATTTTAAGAGGATAATTATATAGTAAATTATTTCTGTTTTCAAGACCAATCCCATTATCATTGCATATAGAGGCATTTAATACCTTACCTATGCTACTGTTTTCACCACAACTTAAAGACTGAGAAAATACTTAAAACCATGCAAATCACCAAATGGGTCAAAATCCCATTTGTTGTTTTATATCTAACACTGATATTTCAAAAAGCTATAATATTTTCATTTGCTTAGGGTCAATGACTATTAAAGGAATAGAAATGTTAGCCTCATCATGAAATTTCTTACTTAAAAAAGGGACTCGAACATTACAGTTTAACAATATTTTGTCCTTGCTCCATAAAATACTCCTTCCCAGGTGCAATGTACTTTTTTCCATGTTTTTACTATCTCTTATTTAAAAACATAGCGTAATGTACTGTACATTTGATAATTTTAATTACTTTGATTAACATTTTCTGTTTTGCCTCTTAAATTTTCTTCCTGCTTTCTGAGTATGTTATTTTTTCTTTAAGGGAACAAAATTTCATAGGTCATTTATATAAAGGGGGAAATGCTAGAGCTTTTTAAGCTCAGATGCCTGATACATAAATTAACAAATAAATTTCTTTGCATTTAGTCTTTTTCCTTCCCTTCTGTCCCCTCTTTACACAACTCAACAAAATCCTTTGAAAGACTTGATTGTTCTTTCTGCCAGTTAGACATATTTCTGAATTAAGCACTTTGTTCCAAAGAACTTTACCTAAGTTCTTCAGCAAGGTTGTCCAATTGCTGTTCCTGGCCTATCTGGACCAGGTACTTAGCCCTCTTCTCTGGACCAATGGATATAAGAGGATATATTTACTGAATTATAACACATATACCCCTAATTAAAACACCCTCTCTTCAGTGTTGAGACAGGTAGTTTTACCAGGTAGTAGCAGCTTTCTATACAGCTATATTCTTTTACAAGGCAATATGAAAAATTTAAGTGACATCGCAGAAAAATCTTGTCAGAACTGCTATATGAGCCTCAGAGGTGGAACAAACATAAGAAGATTATCATATGGAAATTCTTCAAGGCAATCATTTAAATTCACTAATACATTTGAGAAGCTCTTATCTGTGTTATCAAAGCCTGTGGTATGCAGCTGCAATAAATGAGGGAAGATCTAAACTTCAATCAGCAGGATTGCCTTTTTCTTCACCAAGCAGCTAATATTAAAATGGATTACACCTATAAATCCAGTGTCTTCAGGTCAGGAGCAGCTAAAGATAAGAAGCTGTTTAGAACTGTAAATTAAAACACCTTGCAGTTTAACTTGTAGCATGTTTTGACTGAAATAATTATGACCTTGAACACAGTTCACTACATCATATGTATCTCACGCAAGTCCTGTCTGCATTAACTAAAGGCTATTTTTATTTTCATTTAAATCATTTCACTTAAATATATAATTTATTATATTCCAGCCATCATTAATATTTGACTGTCAACAACACAGAAAAAAGTAAAAATCTGTCTTCAACCCAGGAAGCAGGTTAATGGTAAGGCAGAACTGGCAAAAAACAAAAGAAATCCTCTGAGTGAAAACCAGTGTTTCCTGCTGCTTTAGCTCCTGAGAAAAGAGAGACAATATCAAAGGCTGACCACTTCTACCAGTTTAAGTTAAAACTTTAAACTGTCTGAGTTTTTGGAAAGCTTTTTGACAAAGAAAGATAAAATGACGAACTCTTACTATACCTAACAGTCAATCTTTAGTCAGTGAAATACTCAGGTTCCAACAATGTCCTCATGTGGCCGCTCATTTAAATACTCTTGTTTAACATTCGGATCGTAAATGAAAAAGAAAAAAAAAGTTTAAACAGAGAGTTCTTAAAATACCCCTGGAGAACGTAAAGTTGATTTTTTTCCCACGTTGAGTTTTCACAACAGATATGTTGATAATACATTGATCAACAGAACCCTCAATTCATGTATGTTCACTGCTACATCTGCTTTGTAGCGTTAGTATAAGTAAACACCAATATTAATTGACTTCTGAGAACACACTGACATATACCCAGGGACCTGATGCAATCAGTGTTATACATGAAACCCTGCACATTTTAGTGGAAGTTGATAATATATTACTGACAATAAACATCAGAAAAGATTGCCATTACAGGGATTCACTGCAAGTACTTTAATTAGCACTTCTTTATATTACTATGTCAGCATATTGATTAGTAAAATTATACTAGATTTTAGGAGTTAATTAATTTTAAAGGCCTCCTTACCTTCTATTGCTGAGAGTAGAACACGAGAATGGTCGTACGCAATTACATTCGCGTATCTATTCTTTGGTTTGTTTACTTCCAGGTTAGAGTGTTCCCACGTGAACTGCTGACCAGGATCAATAGACTTCAAAAGAGAAAGAGAAGAAAAGGAAAACTTTCAGCTAAGGACTACATCATTGTTTTATTTATAGTGACTACAAACTAAACTCCCATAGTTTACTCTGGAAATAATTTGCTTTTGAAAGAAAATTATTACTTCAGGACACATTGTAACATATTATATCCTGTTACATAAAGCTTTTTTTACTCATGCACCTGAAGTTTCCATGAGGAATTTAAATCATAAGATTTTAAAATCCAGGGCCTTCTCCTCAGAAAAGCAAGCTATCCATCTTTTTATCTTTTCACTCATTCTTACAAGCGAGGGGTTCTAGCGTAACAGAGAATGAAAATATGTCAGAAATCTCAGAAATACTGGGATGAAGGAGAATAAATATTTTTGATTCTCCTTATCAGTAAGTGCACATATTCAAAAATTTCAGTGTCCTGTTTACTAAATAAACTCCAAACATTCGTGAATAAGTTTTCCAGAAAAAAAATAATGTTTCTGTTCTTTCATTTTGGTGCCCGGCCAACACATGATACCAGTTTTGCTCAGAACACCAACTGCATATCATCCACAGACAACATGAAGCTTGTTTTTTTATTTTCTTGAGTCATAAATAAGTAACCAATTCAGGCATATTTGAATTTAATGATCTCATTAATAAACACAACTGTATATTTCTAGATTCACTGTTTATTTGCTGTTTCCTTCATGTTCCAGGATGGAATTACAGAAGCATTCCCCACACTCCTTCATCCTTTACCACTAGGGAAACTCTTCAGGCTCTACTACTTCTATCTCTATGGTTGAGGCATATATGCAGCTAAGTAAATATGAAATAGATAACAGATGGTACCTGCTGATGCATGCTAGGGTAGAGGCTGTATGAAAGGTCATCTCTAACTATGAAGTCATGAATAATCACCTGTTGTTTTACTTCCCTCTTCTGTAATCTTAATATTGTTTCAACATGTATATGCCATTATGGCTTTAGGTTTATGCCCTTTGCTTAATCCAGTAAGAATTGGCAGCTTCCTACATGAGGCCGCTGTAAATTATAAAACAAATGATGACACAGATAAGCCTAGATGGGTTAGTTCATCAAAGCAATGTTCATTTTCCATGAGTAGACCAGCAACATGGCACAATTCAGAAGATCCATACTGCCACTACAGCATCAAGCCATCGCTTTTCTTGACTCCTATCAGGTTACAACAGCTGCAATTCCATTTCATGTTAATGGAAATGAAATATAACCTGTAATCTATTAGAGTAGGTAATACTTGACAATGAGCATGTGCAAAATTAATTAATGTGATCTACTAGGACTTGCCCTTAGATTAATAATTACTGTTTGGCCAGTCAGAAAACTGTTTCATTCTCATGCACATTTACATATTTTATAAAATTTATTTATGTAACATTTAGAGAATGATTTTGTGTCTTTATTGAGATTATTCTAAAAAAAAATAAAATTGCCTGGCTGCCTCAGAGAGAGGCCTTAGAATATTCCAGCAATTCTGTTTAGGAAAACAAATACCTTAAGAAAACATGCACTTTATCCTAATAACCTAGTTACCACTTACTTGTCCTGAGTTTTATTTTCAGTACAGACCTCTGGAGCTGGGCCTGGTTGAGTTTCCATGTGTAACCTAGCTATGGAGAGTGGAGCACTGTGATGGTGCAGGCACACCCTCTGCATACTGTTTTACCTACAGTATCTGAGGCAGAGTGTTTGGAAGCTCCTCCTTCAAAAGGAAATGAAATGGGACTTTTTAGAGGAACAAGGAAAAAATTAACTGCTTGGGACCATGATGAAGCACATGCAAATTCTACTTGTGATTTGGATATGATTCATTTGAGTTGTACTACTATGTGTGCTACTAATAGTTCAAAAGAAATTCATTCTTAAATGCAGCTCTGAATGAATTTGTTTTTTTAAACTTCTACACAATTTTTGCCCCCCAAATGATTTTTTTTTTTTTTTAAAGCAGTATTTGTGTTCCCTATCTGAGAAATTTGTGTGGCTATGCTTAACATACCTTAAAATGTCAATAGTATTAATATTATTAAGTTAGTATCTTTAGACTAGTTAAAAGATTTACAAAACTGGTGAGGACTTTTTTTGGGGGGCCTATTGTATTTTGTTCTCCTCTAAAGGAACAACAAACTATTCCCCAATTACTATTCTGCCACTTGCAAACACCAACATCACTTCTGTGCTGCGCTTAAGTATAAATACAGCAGCCTGATCCAACAGTAGGGCTTCACTGTTCTCCAACAGAAATACTACTTTTTCTGACTACAAGGTGAAATTCTTATTTATCAGTAAAGCAAGTGGTAAAATTTTAGTCTGTAAGGTTTTTATTTCATTTTCTTACAATTTACTTTCATCACAGTAATGTTTTCTCATCCTCTGAGAAGGATGCATGGTAGAATTTTGAAGCACGCAAACACTGCTAAATTTAAGAACCTGAGTATTTTTGTCTTTACTGTTAAGTGCTATTTATCTCATCTAATGTATAGAGAAAGAATTTGGACTACATTTCCATCAGTGCTGGGAAGAGAAGTGTCATACATATATACAGCATACCCAAGGCAAGTAATATACCTCTTTATCAGCCGACCAGTATTTCACCTACATCATACGACTTGAAAAGTAATATAATAATCTACACAATGACTTCTCTCAACACAAATCTCCCCTCTTTTCCTCTTTGAGTTAATGGAGGTAAATAAGATAACTTGTGCAGAATATTTGCAGGCTGAGTTTTCAGAATTTTGGAAAGTAATTAGTATGGATTCAGCTCAGAATTCTAGAATTATTTTAAAACATAAACATAGTCATTTCAAAATAAAAACAAGATGCTAACTATATATTAATGCATTATACTCTAAATATCTTTTAAAATAAAATCAACTATTTGACCAGGTATGAGGCACATCTATAATATCTGTGACTACCTAGTCAGTATTTTTTGAGAGGCATATAGGCAAACACGCTATCTAAATGACAGTGGACTGATCCAAAATGAGGCACACTACTCTACATTGTCCTAGACAGATAACTGAAAGACACTATCTGTCTGATCTTTTAGGTTTTTACCTACATCCCCAAAATACTCTGGAAATTAGTTCACAATATAAGATGCCACATGCACTTTCTCTTCAAATTTGATGAGAAAATTAGAAAATAACAGAATACACTGGCTGGCTAACATGCTGCTAGTTTTAAGCCTGGACTCCAGGACTCTGGCTTTACCTTATGAAAAAGAAAACGCGATGTACACACACACACACAAAACATCTATTTGGAATCAGAGGTACTTGAAAGCAGTAAATTTAAGGTGCAGTTTTGCATACACAGACAAAATTAGACAATTGCATTCATTATGGTCTAAGATAATGGTCTAAGATTCTTAGCCATTTTGAGAAACAGCTTCAACTCTACATTATACCCATTTGTCAAGTGAATTTAGAGATTATTAAGAGTACTTTACATTTAAAGCTTAGCTTCAACTATCCATTATTATTCTTCCACTTTTCACTCCTTAATATTTAAGTGATCTAAAACTACTGTTCAGTATCAAAAAAAATCTCAAACCTACACCTTGTATGATGCATGGTCAGATGGTATAATACAATGATTAATATTTAGGTCTACATGCAGACATAGTGAACATAAATTATCAAAAGCAGGCAAATTGATTGAATTTTAGTATTGCCTGTTTTTCTCACCAGTCTGAACCATTCTGTGGCCTTGCTATCCTCCCACAAAGCACCATTTTGTCAAAAGAAAGTTAATCTGTATTTCCTCAGACTTAATAGCCACACTGGAACAAAGAGCTGAGTGGTATTGGCAGACGCATTTCAGAAGTGTGAAAGACCAATAACTCATGAATAACAAGTCCGTACTAACAGTTTTAATGAGCGCTTTAATGGTTTAATGGATGGCACTTTAATAGGATTTCTAGTATTTTCATTCTGAAAGCTTGCCTTCAATAAAGCTGTCATTAACAAAGAACTGGATTTCTTCATTGCATAACTGTGAAGTATGGGTGCTTTGTGCAAAAGAAATAAAGATATCTGTAATACTGTTACTTCCCTCCCAAGCTTTGACAAATCTTTCAGCTATTGTGTTCTAAATGGAACTAAATGGCCTGCTGAAAAAAAGTCTGATCTGTTAGTGGGAAAAGACGAGCAATATTTACTAGTACAATGCACCATGCATAAAATAATTCATTGACTAATAATCATGGTAACCAAAATGTGTTTCCAGAAGAATTGCAAGCAAGCCCCCTCCAGTAAACTCTATAGCTGCTCATTGTGTAGTTTTCCTTTACACCACTTAAACAAGAGGAAAACGTTCCCTGCTGTAATTGTGAGTCTTCCAGGAGTATGTCTTGGTTCAGTACTGAGGAAGAAATTGGTATGACAAAATGCTACCACTCCTGGTGTAAGTCTGCCTGCTCTGGAACAGCGCTATACGCACAGCCACTATGCCAGCAAACTAGGAGCCACCAGTTTCTGTGGAATATAGGGATTGTGAGTTACTTCACAGGTTTTGCAAACCCAGAAGAAGAAGGAAGCATGTCCTGAAAAGAATTTCCCAGCACTGTAGGTGCTGTGTTTGCAGCTTACATTAAATCATCAAAGACCATTGGGCTCACAGAGAAACCGAATGGAGAAAGAAGAATGAAAATGAAGAATCTGAGAGGATGTCAATGCAAATAAACTCAGCACAACTAGAGAAAGTACTCAGCTATGCATAAAAATAAGGAATTTGACCCTCTTTTACCAATGTCAGCAGTTGTGATGAGAATTTCATACCATAGTTGATGAATCTGTAATAGAGTGCTATTGTATTATGCAGGGAGTTTGCTAATAGAATGAGATTTACATACTGCATTACCAAAACATGAATGTTAGATTAATACATGATCATGGCAACTTGCCAACTGGAATTATGGTTTTTAATCAAGACAGAGACTTTCCCATCACACTGTATAAGGCTATAATTTTCAAGAACATGGGGGAAAACTCCACATATTTTGTATGGCTAAAACTTCTTTGTAGCTTGAATATAAATTTTCATCCTGGTTGCAAAAACAGTTAAAAATGCAGATAAGACTTTCCTTTCAAAGGAAAGTGACCCGGCTGTTCAAGAGTAGCTAGAAATACTAAGGCTTTTGCCAAACTCCTCTCAAGAATAAAGGTACTTCTTGTACAATATCACGTAAATATTCTTATGATGAAATGAAATAATGTAAAACTTGATTCCAGTGGAATCAAACAATCTATATAAGCATATAACTACAGTATACTTAAGGGGGAAAATAAGCATTATTTGAAAACATCTTTGAAGGAGAGTGTCCTTTACAAAAAGCTTTAGAAAACCTAGTTTTTAAAAATTAGTCATATTGGTTTGTATATCTTTGCCTCCAGTCTTAAACATAATCTGTTTATTCCCTACCTACAATCAAAATCCTTTGACCACGATATCATAACCAGTTGTGATAGAAATCATTTTGTGTTGAAAACAGAGGATTACACTCACCTTCAGGTAAGAAATAAGCATTGGGAGCAGAAGAATAACTGAGTAATGAAATAACTGGCTTAGTTTTAAATATTTTTTGTGATTAAAACATCTTGTTTTATTATAGTGTATGAAATATAGCAATTCTGAAATACTAAACTTCATAATCGTCTCATATGACACAGTGGTTGTACCTTAAATTTTCCACATATTTTTAAAGCTCTGTCAACATTTTCTTATTAAAAGAAGGAGTAAAGGAGTAAAATTCTTCATTGATTCCTCCATTTTTCTCTGTAAGTCCCTAAAAATATTGCAAACATCTCTCCAAAAAGCCCCCCCAAATTCAGTTTTACCTATAAGTATCTATACAGTCAAACCTTGAATAATTTTTCTTGTTATAAGAAGTAGAGTTCTCTTTCTACACATATCACTGCCTTCAGGTGGGCAAAATAAAACTGATATTTATTACAGAACAGAATCACAGAATCATTAAGGTTGGAAAAGACTTCAAGATCCTGACCGATCACTACCTTATCAACCAGACCATAGCACTGAGCACTACGGCAAGTTGTTTCCTGAAGACCTCCTGGAATGGTGTCTCCACCACATCCCTGATCAGCCTGTTCCAGCACTTAACTACCCTTTCATTGAAAAAATTCTTTTTTATGTTCAGCTTGAACCTTCCCTGGCACTGTTTGAGGCTATGTTCTCTTGTCCTGTTGCTCGTTGTCTGGGAGAAGAGGGCAACTCCCACCTTGGTACAACCTTTTCAAGACAGTTATTTGACTAATTAAACTGTCTCTGTGGAATTCCTTGGCAAAACAGCATTAGGTATCAGACCAAAACCCAACATCCTAGTACATAACACCAGCTTTCTTCTATTTGACTATTTTAATTATATAAGCATAAACAAATGCTGTTATCCCAATGAAGCATTCACAGCACTAAGGAAGGAGATAAAGCACTACTCCAAATCTTGTCTAGCACCACTTCAGATTCCTGCTCTATGTCTTTAAAATTCTCTATCATAACTATCCTGCTGGCCAGATACTACCATATGTGGAACCAAGCACCAAACTACCTAGGTGAATGCAACAGCACTGTGCTATTAATAAAAAAACTTCATTGTTCATTGACTATACAAATTGTTCCTCAATAAATGGAGCACATCCTATGAAAGTAAAGAATACCAACAAATGATGTTTGTAACATTAGAAAGGGGAAACTTATGTAAAGATAAACAACAGAAAACATATTTTTGATGAGAAAAAAATTGATTTCTGCACAGTCACTATTATCTACAATGATATAGCAGACAAGTGCAGTTGTTTCTTTGGTAGAAATTCATTCAGTGGATTATCTGTTCCTTCTGTACTTTCAAAGTGTATTATACTGATAGCAAGTTTTATATTTGCTTCTACTATACAAGATTTACTGTGTTCTAGTATCCAGTGTTTATGTTGTTGTAGCTTGAGATATAAAAAGAGAAATATACCATATTCAGTAAACTGTTTTCTCATCACAAGCCAACCGACTTCAAAAAGCTACAATAAAAAACTGTCAAAAGGCATTTCCATGTTTTCCAACACTCAGTGTTGAAGAAAAAGACTATCTCTAATTTACAAAAAGAAACCTGATGAGAGAAAACATTAAATTATATAAAACTATTTGTAGCATTTGTTACCAGTGCATATGCACACACATCCACGCTAAATCATAAAATAACACATAGAGGCTGATAGTGTAATTTTTGCATTGCATCAACAGGTTTTCACACAAAAATAGTGTGAATCTGAATCTACTTTTTAAAGGTGTAAAGCTATAGCTGAAATTATTTTACACAAGTCTCAGAAATCTACTTAGGAGGATTAGCTCTTCTGTTCTGTCTTACAGGAAACAAGGAACAAAAAAATTTTACAATTATTTTGTAATACATCTAGTGTATTGCACAGAGTAGGTAGAACATTACTGTTCTTTATTCAGTCTATCTCCACGACCAATTCTTGTTTTTAAATTCTGAAGCCTGAGTTAAGAAGGAGATACAATGTAAAGGTCAGACTCCTGTGAATACAGCTTTCTGCTTAGCAGCTGTCAAGTCCATATGGAGCCTTACATTACATAAAATCCCACTGAAATTGCCAAAGTCAGCAAATGCTTCATAATCATCAGCTGGGGTCAACCTTGTCTTTAAATTAGAGAACACAAAAGATCTGTGTGACAGAAATGATATGTCATGTTAACACAGTGAACCAACATTTTGTTTAGGCTTGGAGATTGCAAGCTAACAAAAATTTCATGATGGATTATGAAAAATTTATTTTGATGTAACAGAACCACTTAACCTAACAGGTGAATTGTTAGTTTATTTAAATCTTGCAACGATCATAATCTTTCAGGCCCCTGTTGACCCATAAAAACTGGTACTCAAGGTGAAGTTGTGAGAGAAGTATAATGGAAGAAATCTCCACTGTTCTGATCATGCACTGTAAAAGCTGGGGTAGGTGGTGCCCTGAAGAGACATTATGAAATAGTTTCTGAAAACTGTTAGAAACAGAAACTCGTCCAATTGATGACATCAAACTTCAGAAAATATTACAAAGCTAGTAGGTGTTTTACACTGGAGAATACACCCTTTACCAGATCACAGCAATAAAGGAATTCTACTCTATTCTTTCTCCTTTTTTTTTTTTTTATTGAGTATATATAATTTATACCATGTATATTTCTACTTAACTTTTTTTGCAATACTTCTTTCTCAACTTGCCTCATTACCCTAGATGTTCCTTGCAGAAACAGAGTGCAGAGGAATGTAGTTTGGACTTATTTCTTTAATGGCAATTTCAGATTCTTTCTCAACTAGATTTTACATAGCACGACAGGAACATATTCTAAGAAATTAAAAAAAGGTAAAAAATAATCCAACACCACAAAAAATCTCACACCAGGAACACCCTGTTTGCGAGGCTTTGTGTCAGAGGAATGAAGAACAGCGGGTTCAGTTTGGGATTATTTGAAGAAAGCAATCCTGTCTTGTCTCATCCTTCACCTTCACAGGATTGCAAGGAAGTTAGAGGGTTTCATTAGAAGATGATGCCAGAGGGTACCAATCAGCAGAGAATATTCTTTTGGTAGTTGTGATGAGACAAGTAGGTTTCTGTCTGCCTGAAGAGAAAGTGGGAACAGGCAAGGAAGTGATACTCTTCCAAAAGGAGAAAAAAAAAATTGTATTGAATTTTGATCAGAATTCTAATCAAAAGTAAGTGGCTGGAAGACAAGCAAG
Source organism: Oxyruncus cristatus (assembly GCA_013399855.1). NCBI lineage: Eukaryota > Metazoa > Chordata > Aves > Passeriformes > Cotingidae > Oxyruncus > Oxyruncus cristatus. Next base: position 134,416 of record VXAY01003238.1, on the reverse strand, counting down.
GATGGAAGAGAGGTAAGTATTTAAATACTTCTGAAGAGCTGAAAAGGGTGCTTGGAATATGAAAAGATGTGTTTGAGTTGAGAAACAAGTAATTCTCTTGAAGTGGTGACCGAGGTAGGGTATGCTAAAAAATAAACATCCTTTTGAAATGGAGCTAATCTCCTGAAAGAGGGTGAGAACTCGGCGTTCTGCAGGAAACTGTTGATATATGCATTTTATTTTATGGTATCACGAAGCTGTTGTAACAGTTGTTGCATACTATCAGTCTATTTTTGAAGAATTTCATCCATGCAATGTAATCAATTGCATAAAAAGTAAAATAAAATAACCGAATGCCAAGGAGGAAAGGGCATGATTTAAAACCAAAAAAAATCATCAGTGGCAATTGATGAAAACTGTTTGCTTCCCTAAATGTGAATTAATTGGATTTGCTGGTATCAATAAAGGTCAGTAGTTTCCTGCAGCATGTTATACTTTTACCTTCTGAAAAGTATCTCTTTTTCCTTCTGTGTCACCAGTTCAAATTTTATCTGAGGTGATAATAACTGAACAGTTACCATCTGTACCTATTTCTGACTTGCAATCAAATAGTTGGTTTTTAGGGATGTTAGTGAGAACTGCTGCTGAAATAGAAGGTCCCAATCCCTGACCACAAATGTACCCACCAGCTCACTTGTGCTGGCACTAGAGCTCAAGCAGACATGTGGTGAGCTAGTTCAGGGAACTGATCCAACTGAAAACAGCAAAGAAAAATAAAACAATTAGTTTTCAGCTGCATCTATTTCCTGAGATAATCCTTGAACAGCTGCACATGTGCTACTGCCAAGACTGGCACAAGAGAGACAACAGGAATACACAGCCAAGACAGGGAGATGACTTACAGTGATCATCAAACTGCAGCCTTAGTCCACTGCCTAGCCTAGACCATGAAACCAAAAAGCAATGCTTTTCACTAGTTCTGTTTCAAAATGGATGCATCTTTGACTAGGAGGGAATTAAGTGGTATCTCTAATGCTGGGATTTCAAAGGTAAATTGAAATAATAAGTTTGAACCCTCTTGGGCAAAACAATATGAATGAAGCTTGATGCTGACCCACAGTTGCCCGTATTTTAATTCAGAATGTCTGATCATTCTGCTCCAGACAAAAAAAAAAGGTAGGAAAAAAAAAAAGCAAAAGAAAGTGAAGAAAATGAAAGCTGTCCTTTTTACTCAGAATAGAAAAACTTTTGGAGGGACAGATATTAAGAATTTAATGATTTAATGTATCTTGATCATGCTGGTTATAAACTATTAAAATTAAATTCTCAAGATTATTTTAATGAGTTAAATAATAAATAGAAAATATAAACCACCAAACTTTTAAGTTATATTACAGCCTAAAAAGAACCATGTCATCTTCACATCATGTTCAAGATGTAGTGAAGATGAATTGTTTATTTTGCTAGAAATTGTACTACATTATATAACTTGTAAATAGAATTTCCTACACAGAAAAAAAAAATAATTTGGCCGTAGTACAACAGGAAATCTTTTTCAAATTTGTACCAAATGTTACCTTTTTTATGGTAAACATTCTGATACACAAATTTTCCTTTCTGAGTCTTTATGTTACAATATATGTAACATATAAAGTTATATAAGTACCATATATGTACTTAGGAACACAGGATTTGCACATAGAAAAATGAGAAGATTCTTCTACATTTTTTCTGTTTGGAATAGTAAATAGCAACCCTAAGATAGTCTTCAAACAAATTTATTTCCTTGAATTGTTGAAACTACATTTTCCCTTTTGACATTTGACTATTTTTTAGAAGAGTCTTAAGGTCTTTCTGATCAGTGTGTTCAATTAAATAATAAGCAATTGTAGTTCCTTTGTCATAGTGTTTGGTATTAACTTTTACCATTTTCTGTCAAGACTTCTAAAATACAATGGAAACATATTTGTTTTCTGTACCATGCAGTCACAGGTTACTATGAAAAAAACATGTGAAAGTAATCTTCAGTGTTTTTTATTGCAAGGTCAGTGTCCATATGAACCTTCAAATGCACAAATCTGCAGCCCCTAAAAATACAAGAGTAACACAAGCTTTTACTCCAGCATGCTAACTAAGTGTTGGAGGGTTTTAAGAAAGGATTAGTGACACAACAGACTATAAACAAATACTGTGTCAGTGATCCCTCTGGGAGCTGTTAATCCTTGGATCACTGACACGATTGCCTATAGCTGATCTAAACAAACACTCTGTTACTGATGGTTCATACTTTATCCATGTATTTTTGACATAGACAATATTTTGGCATTAAAGAAACAGCTATAATTTACTATAATGGATGACTCTCTGTGTCCATTAAGCCACAAACTGACCTGAGAGGCTGTTACTGACCTGAAAGGCTGTTACTCTCTACCATACCAATACTTTTATACTCCATGGTTTAGTGACAAGATGGCTTGTAAATGATTACTCTCTTCTAGTTAAATCCTTCCATGCTCTTACAGACCACCATTCACAATTTAACAAAGTGGTATTGTTGACCGAAGGAAAGTACATGTCTTGAAACTGTTTCATTAGTAAAGACATCAGGCACTTGCAAATCCTTTTATTCCATGCAAAATTAATGCAGTGGACTAAACCTTCTTTGGAGCTTGCACTGTATGTGTTCTGTCAACATTACAGAGGAAATTTCTGAAATAATCTAAGGATTTTTAAACTGCATGGAAGATGGATGTTTATGTGTATGAAAATAAGTTTAAGTGCTGTATCATTCAAACACTACTTCAAGTATATGCCCAGGGAATCTGCCTGATGTGTCTCCTTATAAAAAGAGAACAGAATTTTATGAGCAAAGGAGCCACCTCACCAATGTAATAATTTTACAAGGAGTTTTTTATCATCATTTTAGTATCATATAAACCTGGAACCGTATCAGAGAAAGGTCTTGGGAAACGGCAAACATGACATTTGAAACAATCTGAGTGATAAGAAAATGGGGAAAATTACCTCATACTCCTGTGAGAACTTCAAATTGTCATTTGCTTTCAATCTTTCAATGTGATCTGCAAGTTCCAAGATGGGTATTGGGGGATGATTGGCCATACCTGTTGAACAAGAAAGAGGAACAGAATTTGAAGTACACTACAGTGGTAGCACTGCTCTAAAAATTTAGAAAATGTAGTAGTTAGAATGTCTAGAAATGTGTAAGTAGTAAAGATGTAATATGTGAGAGAAGCAGGCAAATAGTTTGGTTACTCAAAGCAGGACATGCTCTGGATAGATGAGCTCTGAAGCCAAATTAAAAGAAGTCACCAAGCATATTCCCAAAGCTAACATTCCTAGTGTAGAGGAAAGAGTTATTGTGATATGAGTCAATGAGTTTAGCTAGGCATGGTAAAATGAGACAGTTAGACCTGATGTCGACCTCTGCTTTGAGTAATGACTCTTAATGTCATTTCAAACTCCTTCTCCTGCACTGCATGAAATGGAAACTCTATTGAATTAGACAAGAAAATGTGAGCTGAGAAACAGACACTGAAAGAGCCCTAAAGGGGAAAGAATAGTGTTTTGACAGAAAACAAAGTGACTTATGCATAATCAAGAAAAACGAGCTTGAATAATGAAGGTTACCAGGGTAACCGGAGACACCTGAACCTGCAAAGGAAATGGTAAAAAACAAAGAAACCTCAAACCAACACAAAACTAACTTATAAAATAAAGTATAAAAAATGAAATGGAGAGCTTAAAGATTAATAATAGTGCATCACGGTCTAGAGGATTGACTGTGTATTCTGACTAAATTAGAAATACTTCAATATTTTAAGAAATTTTGAGGTGACTGACATGCAACTATGAATGATTAGAATAACATGCACCAGTGCTTTTAGACAACAGTCACTGAAGACAACATTGGACATCAGACAATTAGAACTTCAAAAATGTTTTCACTAGTAGCAGATTGTAGAGGCAGGGGTTGTACAGTTTGGCTGGACATATACTCTGACTGCACTAATACCTTAAAATATGCTTAATCTGAAACCCCATTTATCAACCCCTAAGAGTACCTACAATCTACTTCAGGTGTAAACATCTTTGTCCACTGATGAAAATGCTGAATGAAAAAGAAGAAGAAGAGCTGGGAACTGGAGATAGAGATGGGTGTGTAAGGGTGTACAGGGAGAGCAAGGCAAAAGAAAGAAAAGATGTGGGGTCAACTAGAACAATCTGCCAGCTTAAGATTTGACAGGCAAAAATTTGTGAACATATTTCACTCTATTAGTCTTCATAACCCCCATGGTCCAAAATGCTTACATTCTTCTCTTTGTGATTTACACTACCACACCTAAAATGAAAGTGAGTTTTCAATGGCTTAGGGAAGAAATCAGAGCTGGCAAGAAAAAGTTAAGCTAGTGAACCCCAGGATCTCTTGAAATTACAAAGGGAACACACTAATGACTCAAGGGGGCTCAAGCTGGAAGCCATGTTGCATAATGCAGTTTGTTTTGTCACCATGAATTTCAAGAGCATGCCTAAGACAGCTGACTTGCATTTCCTTTAAACATAGCTGAAAATGACCATGTGGTTACAACACAGTCACACTAGCATATTTTTCTTTAATTTTGTTTTTAATTCTTACTTTCTTTTTGATTCTTTGGCATTTCAGGTGTCATACTAGAGTCCAAAATAATGTCCAACAGCACTGGCCCTAGTTCTTCTGACCCTATACATATATGTATTTTATATTATTATCATAGCATGTCTGTGATGGTAAGACATATTTAAAGTAGATATTAAGGCAAGTTGTCAGTTAACTAACAAAGCTGAATATTCAGATACAATGGGGATATTCCTCACAAATTTCAATAAAAAATTAGTCTCAGTATTAATTTATTTGATGCAGTTCTGCTTGTCTCCCATTTTCTCAGAAATTTCACTTAGGACTTGGCCACTCTCAAAACAAGCGTGGGTGACAGTCATCTAATAATTACACTGATTGATCCAGATCAAGCACCCCTATGAAACGTATGTGAGTGAAAAGGCACAGGAAAACTCTAGATTGATCCAGAAATGGAGGTGGACTGATGTACATCTAATACAGTGCTTGAACAGAGAAAATAATAGAGACAAAGATGTTTAGACCTTTTCGAGCGAATCGTGGGAGAGAGTTATTATCATATAAGGACTGAGTGGTAGTTTGGCTAGAGAGGGAGGACACAGAGCCAATCAGGGAGGCGTAGGGGACTGAATTACTGCTCAAAGCTGTAAAAAGTAAAAGCCAATCGGAAATGGGAAACAAATTAGTAACAGCAGTAGATCATCATAATCAATCAATCTTGTACATACAGGCACTTCAGACATGCACAAAATAGCGTCTGGAAACTCAACTAAGATGTTTAAAGGTGCAGTTAACCCTACTGTAAACATAAAGGACATAAACCCAATGAGTATGAGAGTTGCTCATCACACAATGAACCTGACTAAATCACCAGCATCAGCAAAACAAATCACAATAATTAGCTTATTGTGAAGGAATATTTTTCTAAGGATGCTGAACACCCATTCTTTTTTTAAACTATTTTTGTTTACATGCTTGTCTATATGTCATTTGGCCTTCCCAAGGAGAGACTTCACATTAAATACTTTTGCAAAAATGAAATTTGAAATAAAACTTCCTTTTCTAAGGCAAAAAGAGGAACAGCTTTAAACTTCAGAAACTGACAAATTTTAACTGCGGATCAACCCCTTCTGCATGGTTAATTTTAGGCAATTACACTTGGACACTGAATATCTTTCCTCAAATAATATTTTCCAGTTAAAGTATGAAGTGAAGTAATTGCATTTGGTATATTTTCATATTTTAAATATGTAAAATGAGATGATAAAAGTAGCTATTTTTTAAAAGAACTGCTGGAGGACTTTTGTTACGTAATCGGTCTGTGAATCATAACAATATGCTATGAATGAACATTTTAAGATCTCATCGTATTTCGTGCAAAAGCATGAGGCTCCTATTGAGCTTAATGTGAACAGCAGGTGTAGGACTTGACTCAAAAGATCCCACTCAAAATACAGCTAAACTCATTTTTGTGGCTACAAATAAGAAAATACACTTATTTGATGACACACTTCCACATCAATCAACATATGTTATGACAACACAAAAACTTAGAGACAAAATACAGCTAAACTACAACAGATCCTGCAACATGCTAAAAAGTCAAAAGAAATACCATGCTGTAAACATGCTTCCAAATTTTCTTTTAAATAGGATATCTCTTTTTTAAAAAAGAGATGGAAACACTGGAAAACTCAAACAAAAAGAAAACCCCCAAAACCACCACATGCAAAACACAGCTGAAATTGTATCCATTAGAAGCTTCAACTTCCAGATTTGGTAGAAGATAGGCAAATATGATTAATCTTACGCAGCTTAGTAGTAACCCCTTCATATATATTAAATAGGAATTTATGGTTTGATTACAGTGTAGAATTAGCTTCTGGTTAATCTGTGGTAAAGACATGACTGAGGAACATGGAATATCATTTGTGCCACAATTAAAGAAAAAACTAAGAGAGCAAGGTCAGAATTCATCTGCATATCAACAGACATGAAACCTGTTAATTATATCCCTTTATCCCACTGAAACAAGTGTGTGTTTTTGGGCTTGTCATTAGTGCGTTAAATTAGGATTTTGTTTGTTGTCAGGGTTTTATGATAAGGGCTTTTAGAAACATTTACAAAACACATTTGTTTACCAACTGTAGGTTGACATATCCACAATAAACAAGAATAAAGTTAGAAATAAAATAAAGAGCATATCTGCTAGTATACAGACCAGTATCTAGATAAACTGAAAATCTGATACATAATTGTCACAGAAATTTCTCTAGGAATTAGTGGTATTTTAGGTCTACACTGAGCTAACAGTCTATGATTTTACAAACTGGTTTATTACATCCTCATTTTTATTTAGCAACACAGAACACCCTTCCACATACCAATCTACGGTAATTAAGGTACTGCCCCTTTATAGAAAAATGAAGGCATCAGCAACAGTGGTTATTGTTACTGATAGTTATCAAAGGACAGAAAGAAACACCTACTTAAAATTCAGACATGGAAAACAGAAACAATGAAAGATGACCCTGCTTCAGTAGAAATTCAACATCCATGAAAATTTAGCAAGAATGCCTTTAGTATTTATGACAAAAAAATCACTGTTACTTCAAAATTTCTTTTTCATGAAGTCAGAGCTAGGCCAGAGCTTGAACTCAGAAAAATAAATTTACATGACAAACTCTAGAGAAATACATCATTCTGCAACCACTATTCTAAAGTAGTTTCCAATGCACATATGTCACTCTTATTCCAGAATATTTTATATTCTTCAAAACCAGATCAATTATTCTGAAATGAAAGTAGTTTCTGTTCTTCTCTATCAAAGACTGAGCTCTAACAAGCAGGCTTAGGATCTGCTTAGAAGCACCAGCTCTGAGTGAGATATAAAAGTCCCCTACAACGAGAAAAGAGGAAACCTAGTTTTCCGATCCTGATCTAAAAATGTTAACTACAATAACATGTTGCAAAACTGTGGGCTAAAATCCAGAAAAAAAAAAAAGGATTACTCTTGTGAGGAGAATTTTCAACAATTTCTCCCAGCTAAGCAGATTTTGGCTGCCTCTAGGTTTAAAAGCAATGAAGTGGGATATCAGAGAAGTGCCATTTCCACATGAAGCCTATGCTTCTTTAAGGTGTCTAAATCCTCCATGTGGACAAGTTCATGTAACGAGCTGTATGTACAATTGCTCACTATAGGAAACATTTCCAAAGGAACTATTTCCTTCAGCATTGTCATGATTCTCACAAACAGATATCGTGTGGATAAACTATGTGAAGAAATTTCCTGCTATCTTGAAAAGCAGGTGACTAAATCCAGACATCATTTTTTCTACCTTCTGTTATTTGTACCCCTTTATTCTGGGCATGTTTTACACTTTTTCTGCTTTATCTTGGACATAAGTTTGTGGAACTTCCATAGCAACTCAGGGAATAAGTGTTAAGTTAGCACTTACCTAATAAAAAAAAAGCAGTCTTTAACTTAGAGCTGTAATAATTCTATTTATTTTTTCTTGTGTTTCAAAGCTTCTTATTAGTTCATAAGATATAATGAGATAATTGTTTAATTGGTACCCAATTACACAAATTACTTATAAGTGTGACACATTTTATAGTTAAATGAGGATAAAAAAACCCAGTCACTTTTGAAGTATGACTCAAATTAGTTCTCTGGCTGATTGGCAGGTTGAAGTCTTTGCCTGAACCTTGGGTCTCTCAGAACCCACTCAAACCATTTAATTTCAGTTAATTTTCCTCTGCAAAACTGGGATTCTTTATTTGATGAAACCTTTTGTGAGGGTCTAACTACTACCCCTTGCTTACCTTTACTATCCTGTGTGGCATAGAGACTTTCAAAATTTGTGCACAGGTTAATGATTTTAATAGGAAACTTGTAGAATGGTAAGAATGTGATGGAGTTTTCCTCAGCTACTCCAGTTATGGAAGAGTAACAGACTTAAAAATGAAATCCTACTGAGAGATTGGGTATTTTCATGTTTACTCAAAGAGAACTTGGCACAGCTGTGATCCACTCACTGGCATATGGGCTTATCTAACACATACACATTTTTGTGTAACACATATGGACATGGGATCTTGCTCTTAGATATAGAAGTGTGGGCTATTCCAAATGTTACTCCACTCCAGCAAGGAGGGAAGCCAGATATGAATTTGATCCTTCCTAGACAAGGCAAGGTAGGAAACTCTTTAGGTAAGTACTAGATTAGTGAAGGATGTAGTTCTGTATTAACAGGACAATAAAAAGTGAAAGGAAAGCAAAACATTCGCTGCGCTGATAGTTTTTACTGTGCAATTTTACAACATCGTCATGCTGAATTGACAATTTTACGAGAAGTACAACATAATTCTGCCTATGACATTCTCTAAATTTCATCAATGATAAAATATTGCTTTTCCATATTTTTTTTCAAAATTTTATATCTGATCACCTGTACTGGGAGTAATTTATACGTGTGGTTAGAAATTCAAATTTAGCCCAGGGGTTTCGCTTTCAAATTATTTTGATAGCTATATCTGATCAGAGTTTTTCTTACAAAAAATATATGATTGACAGTATTTTTGGAAAGAGGCTATATAGAAATCTTTCAAAGTACTAAAGTTTATTACAATTCAGAATTTTATAGGAGTGTCTCATTCCCTTCTCCCAGTGAAAACTGGCAGTTTAGATATGCCAATGTAGTGTAGAATTTTCTTTCCACTGCTGTACTTTGTGGGTTCATTATAAACTTTTTTTCCCCCTCCCACTGGAAGCAACTGGTCTGCCTGGAAAGTTCCAAGCAAACTGCAGATGCTTTCATAATCAAAAGAAATAAATCACTATAATAACAATTATGTCAAATCATCTATCCTGATAGTTTTTCACTGACTTGGTTTTTAAAGTACATTCACTACTCTGTCCATTATTTTATCTATAGGCAGCGCTGAGAAATGGTAACATCTTATACAACAGATAAGGCCGTTGTATGAGGGTGACTGGAGATGTCTCAGTAAAAGCAACCAACACATCAGCCCCAATCTCTTCTCTCAGTTGCCTACTTTGAGGTATACCACTACCTACTTACGCTACATAATAAAAAAAAACCCCCACGTACTTGAAAGAACAACAAAAAATAACAAAACTGACATCCTGAAAATGCAACTTTTCTGTAGTTTCCCTGTTTGTCTTGAAAAGTTTTTTAGTGCATGTTATTTGATGGTGTGTTGCTGGTTAAAGTTCAATAAACATTCCAGCAGGAGCTAAATATCTAAGTTAAATTTAGCCACAATTTAATTAAACGGTAGCCTCAATTGAAGTTAATACGAGTTAAGTGACGTTCTGCTTTTACTAGCACAGGAACTGTACCTTGACTTCACTGTGACTAAGTTTACATATTAAGAATGTGTTAATTAGCAAGTGTTACAGAGCAAAACAAATCTAACGGGGTAAGAAATTTCTCCTTGATATTTTGTTGTGTACTGAGTAATATAATGGCCTGACCTGTGCGTGGGGGTCTGAGGTGGTACAATAATAGGTAAAAAGATCATAATTCAATGTCTGCACTGTATTTTTAATAATAATTGTAATTCTCCACTCTGTGAAAAGGTTTACAGCAAAAAGTAAGAGTTTATAGTAGAAATGGATTGCAAATGTTCTGCTCAACTAGCCTCACAGAAAACTGCAAAATTCCCAGACAAACCATAGTGCTGCAAGGAAAAGTATGCTTTCAATCCTCTTCAGTTCCTTTCAGATCAATGAGGTGGAATTATAATGTCTATGAGTGCCACAAATTCTGCCATTCCTTAATAACTTTACATCCTAAATGTAGATTTGGAATTAATTACAGTAAACTATTTTATATTTAAAATTGTTAGCACTTGGCAGCATGTTTTTTTTTTGCCCACATTTTATTTTAATTATGATGAATATTAAAGGGATAGGTAAGACTAATAGGTATTTACACATGTAAATAAACAGAGCGCAGAAAATTATGCTTATATACCTAGTTATTATTTCATTCTTTATTGGATGCAGAGGGAAACACGGTGGGAAAGGATGAGGAAAAGGCTGAGGTAATTAATGCTTTCTTTGCCTCAGTCTTTACTAACATCACCAATTATTGTGTGGGAACACAGCCTCCTGAGCTGGGAGACAGGAATGGGGAGCAGAACGAAGCCCCCATTATCTAGGAGAAATTGGTCAGCAACCTGTAACACTACTTAGACACATACAACGGTGGAGGACTGGATGGGATACACCCAAGGGTACCAAGGGATTTGACAGAAGTACTCAATGAGCCTCTTTCCTTCATGTACCAGCGGTCCTGTCTAATTGGGGATGTTCCAGATGACCGGAGGTTTCCAAGTGGGATGTCCATATACAAGAAGGGTGGGAAGGAGGATTTGGGGAAATACAGGCCTGTCAGTCTGACCTGGGTGCTGGGGACAGTCAAGAAGCAAACCATCCTGACATCCTGGCCTTTATCAGCAGTGATCGTCCCCCTGTACTTAGCACTGGTGAGGCTGCACCTCAAGTACTCTGTCCAGTTTAGCACCAACTCACCACAAGAAAGATACTGAAGTGCTAGAGTGTGTCTAGAAAAGGTGACAAAGGTGGTGAAGGGTCTAGACAACAAGTCTTATGAGAAGCATCTGAGGGAGGTGGGGTTATTTAGCCTGGAGAAAAGGACGCTGAGGGGAGACCTTATAGCTGACTCAACTTCCTGAATGGAGATTGTAACAAGTTGGGGGTCAGTCTCTTCTCCCAGGTAACAAGTGATAGTGGAAGAAGAAATGGCCTCAAGTTTTGATGGGTAGGTTCAGACTGAATATTAGGAAACACTTCTTCACTGGGTGGTCAGGTGTTGAAACAGGCTGCCCAGGAAAGTGGTGCAATTACTCGCTCTGGAGTGTTACGGCACTTCGGGTCATGGTGCTTAGAGGTGCTTGGTTAATGGTTGGACTCCTTGATCTTATAGATCTTTTCCAAACAAAACGATTTTGTGGTTCTATTAAGCTATCTACTCTACTTGGTATATAACTGTATACAAATAATGACTTGTTTTAGGCATAAGCTAGACTTTAAGAACCGCATTTTTTCTTCTCATGTTTGAAAGATTTGTATGTATACTTCTGTTGCTGTAAAAACATTTAAAACTTCCATGAAATTCCTGAATAACAGATGAAAACTTTACTCAGGAACGATAAGCCTACATTCAGATTGCAGTCTCAGAAGGACAACTGTGAATAAAAACTTTCAATCATTTCCACTTACTGCACTTAAGTTCATATTATAGAGAGGTCCCAGAGCATGTCAACAAGATTCCCACATTGAAATGAAACTAAATTAGTGCTCCTGAAACACATCTAATTTGCAATAGCTGCTAACAGCATTCAGTGTACTGGAACAGAATAAAAAAAGAAGGCTGGGGTAAAACTCAAGCCTCCAGACTCTTCCCTTTCTACTACTGCCATGTGCATGCTGTGTGGGTCTTTAGCTACACTGATTATGCTGAAGATCCACTCCTGCTGGGGCAACATTATCTTAATATAATTACTATTTAGAAGACCAGAAATGAGATCTGCAAGTTCACTTAGCTCTTTAGTATGTCAAGTTCTGAGGCTAATCTGTCAGCCTCTCAAATCCTTACTTTCCTGCTTTTATGAGCTTTTATTTTTTGTTATTAATGTAAGAAGTTTGACAAACACAAGGCTCATGAAGATTCTGCACACAATTAGCATTAGACTGGGACTGCGTGCAAACACACTGTAATAGACAACATGTTTACTGGAATATAACATGATCAAAATAAAGCCAATTTAAGTAAAAGTTGACTCCCAAAATGTGGTAAAAATTCAATACTAAGTATGTATCTCCTGGTGTTTCTTGACTATTAGACAAACAGCTTTAAGAAAACAGTGAAGATAAAAACATTTAATAAAATATTTGGGAGTGTGTTGCTTCTAAACTTGGAACTACTGATGTTAATATACTCCCTTAACCACAACATATGGCCTTATTTTCAAAGACAAGACCATTTATCTAGTTAGTATTTCCTTTCTGTGTTATACATTTGCAATTTAGTGAAACTGATACTGATTTTAATAGATTATCCAATTATGCAGTAGATAAGAAAGAAGCTTATTAACAAGAATTTGCTGTAAGAATATTGTTAATAAACAGAGGGATATACATGGCCCAATAACATTTGCTGGCATTGTTAGGTTTAACTTGGAATTTCAGCACATAAAACACATCCATATAGCACATGTGTCTTTGGGCTCTTCTTTACATAAATTCAAGTTTGTTTCATGCAGGATTTTTCTTTAAAGAAAGAAATTACAGACTTATTTTGAAAGCCAGCAAAGAAATACACTGCAAAACCTCGTAAGTGATCAAAACATTATTTTTATAAACAATCAATCTTTCTTTTCTGTAACAGCACCAGTAATCACTTTGTGATCACAGAGCTCTCCATAAGTTATTGTCTCTTACCTGGAGTTTGAAAGTTAAGGCGTCGCAGCTCCACTGGATCTGTGGGATGGTGAGAGGGGACCTCCTTGCTGTTGGGTATGCTGCTCTTCCTAGAATCAGATTCAGCCCTCTTCCTGCGCGGAGAAGGGGAATACACATAAACAGAAGGTAGACATGTTAGCTTGACAAAGATGCCTGAGCATTTAATCATCATATTCTGAAGGCAAGATGTCTATTTCTGAAAGGCTATTTGATCCAGTGCAAAGGTAAAATAATTCTGCATGGTGGGTAGGGCATCTACAATTTGCGATGGTAAAATGAGTCCAAATATATTCATGCAAGAGAGAAAATAACTGCGTTTTGCCTTGGACTGATCCTCCAGTATATTCTTCTGCTCACTGGATACTTTACTTTTATAACACTAAACTTACACAAATGCACAGTATTTTACAAGCTATCTAGCTATACCTTTTTAAAAAAGTAGCTAACTCTTGAATATGTAAGTAGAAATAAATACCCCAAGTTATTATAATTATTTCATATTTTATAAACATTTATAAAAATAACTTGCATTTTTAAAGTATTTTTAATATGAGAAAGGACAGTACAGAAACACCTATCCCAGAAGACACCTATTCTTTTCACTTTCTAGGAACTGAGAATTTGCTCTGTTTCCTCTCATCTCTGTAAGAGCTGAACTACACAATCTTCATTTGTCTTACCTCACTTACGTATTACACTTCACAGCTCTGTATGAATATTTCTAATTAAACTAAGACTTTCACTGCAATTATAGTGCTCATATCAATCTGTCCAAAACAAGATGGGAAAGAAAGGAGGGAAGGAGGGAAGGGAGGAACGAAGGAAGAAAGAAAGGCAGGAAGGAAGGAAGGAAGGAAGGGAGAGAAGAAGGAAGGGAGGAAAGAACGGAAGAAGGGAAGGAGGGAGGGAGAGAAGGAGGAAAGAAGGAAGGAAGGAAGAGAGGGAGGGAAGGAGGAAGGAAGCAAGGGAAGGAGGGAGACAGAGAGGAAGGGAGGGAAAGAGGGAGGGAGGAAGGACGAAAGGAAGAAAGCTTGTTCATGTTTTCCTTTCTCTAGAGAGAAGCAGAGTCCACATGTGTTCTGACCCTGTCATTATCTGTCTGTATAATTTTCTTATGTGGAGACAGGGAGAACTATGTCACAAGAAGAACATCCACCACTCTGCATTTTTATACAGAAAGTGGAATCCTTCTTCACTAGTCCTCCATGGACTCCCGAATGAAAACACAACCCGGTTGATACTCTACATAACATAAAATGAAGAAGCAAACAGAGGAACAGTTACTTTGTGAAAAGAGAGCTGAGGTTATTTTAAGGTTAATGATAGCAAAGTCTTTTCCAGGTACCCAATGTTTACTTTAACATAACACTATTTTCTATTTTTTTCCTAATTGACTCACAATGGTACAATGTTAAATCTGCTATTATTTCAGTTGATTTCTTGTTGTTCTTGAAATTATGAACACATGGTAACATACAACAACCTTTCAAAGGCTATGCAAACGAGTCAATCAGCAACATCGTTGCAGGTATTCTTTGAAAGTCATCAGACCTATGGTTTTACTGAAAAAAAGTAAAAAGTTTTTTACTGTAAAAAAAATTCATCAGTTCTCTGGTAAATACCTAACACATGTATTAATCTCTCTTTAGTGAAGCAATAAAAATTTGCATCTGATTCTTCTGTTTCTAATCTTTTTTAAAACAAAATACTATGGATAAACTCATTTGAAATTCCTTTCTTTTGATTTTGACTATCCCCAGCTCCTACCACTGTAGCACAATGCCTTAGTGCTCTTTCTTCTTAAGTAAAGACGTGTGATGTAATTTTCAAGAAGTCTTTTAATCTATATTTCCTTGTCTTCAAGTCTAGGAGTCTTAACTCTCTTTAAGTGTTTCAAACTGTCCAGACACAAGCTTCATTTACCTTTTTTCTACTTTCACGTCAGTACTGGGCAACAAAATTTCACATTAATCCACTAAAAGCACTAAAATCTCTTCTAATCATGCATATGAATATTTTGAATACTTATAGAATAATAGTACAGTTTATTATTCATATTATTCTCAGGATCATTCTGGATGTTGGTGATTTTTTTGTTTCCAGCCTATACAAGTCATCATAATTCTTTCAGATTATGCAATGATTTTGAGATAGATGGGAAAAAAAAATCCAGAGAGGACAAGAGATCACTGTATCATCTTCACTTGTAGAACTGTAAGTCAACACTGAGTCTGTGTGGATGGAGCATTACGGAGATTCAGAGCGGCTAACACTTCAACCATAACAATGCATTCCTTAATACATTGTTTTTTGCTACAACTTTGGTTATAGCAAAAAAACACTGATTCACCTTCACTAAAATGCAAATAAAACCATATAAACACTGTATAGCTGTGCTAACTCTCGAAAATGTATCCCATGGAAACACATGAAAAAGAGAAGTGAAACTTCGCGCTTCTACTACGCTACTTTTCATTGCTGTAAATAGCATAGCAAGTCTTACAGTTGCCTTCATTTTGACAGATTACTGTCTACAGTCACTTAAGATTGACAGATGCTTTGTCTTAGATCATTACCACGATAACTTTCTTTTTCTCTTTTTTTTCTCCTTTTCTGTATTAAATGAAGAGTGATTACTTTTTGCTCCTCACCTGTCAGGTTTACTGCTCCATTTTAATGCAGCAAAGAGGGGAGAAAAGGTGAAATGTTAGTTGACCAGCAGCACAGAGGATAAGAATGGAAACAGGAGATAAAAGAAATGCTGACCTAAAGATATATAACTAAACAAAATTAAGAAATGACAGCTTATCAAAATATTTAATCCTTAGGAATCATAGAATTAATGGAGGACACAAGGTCATGTCCAAAGTGAATCTTCTGCTGAAAAATACACCTCTCTTAGACACTATTTGCAAAGAAATGAGACTTCAAATTTTAGCCAGTGAGATAATAGAGAATGTGTCTTTAATTTAACCAATCAAAGTAATGTTAACATTATATTGAAAAATTACATCCACTGAGATGTAGTTTCCTCTTAAATTCTAGAGAAAAGAGAGATGAGAGGAGGTAGGACAGGAAAAATGAAAGTGGAGGGCAGAGTAGAATGGGAAGGAGAGAAAGGGAGCAGAAAAGGGAGAGAAAAGCAAGGGAAGAACAAGGTTAAATACATGGGATACATAAGAATTGTGCTAAATTTTAAAAAAGAGTAAAAAGAAATAAGGACTTCTAAAATTATTTTACAAAACCAGGTAAAAAAATAACATGAAATTTTTAACAGTACCCTGGAAAGTAAGGTAAGCATATTTTTTTTTCCAGTGAAGTATAACACATCCTTTTAGATTTAGAAAGACTGTCACCTACCAGATGTCTACAGCAATCTGCATAGATCTGTAGTGATCTATGATCTAGATCAGGTAAACAGAGAAAATAATTTATATCCCACCAAAATGTTCTACTATACACACACATTGTAAATACAGTGTTTATCTTTCTGTCTGTGTGTTGATCATAATAAACAGGGGTTCTACAAACTTTTAATAGCTTGTAGTCTGCAATGACCACATTACACACATTATGAAGAATTCTTTAGAATTCTTCACCATCATTTAAGATTCCCCGATTTTCATTTCTGTGGGGTTTCTTAACATCTGGGGTTTTTTTTCCATCAGAAGCATGTTTAGCTTCTAAGTTAAACAGCTCAAGATTCAGCAGGTGACCAGCAGGTCAAGGGATATGATTCTGACCCTCTACTCTACATTGGTGAGACCCCACCTGGAGTGCTGCATCCAGGTTTGGGGTCATCAGTACCAGAAAGTCATTTACCTGTTGGAGTGTGTCCAGAGAAGGGTCACAAAACTGATCGGAGGGATGGAACACTTCTCTATGAGAAAAGGCTGAGAAAATTGGGATTGTTCCATCTGGAGAAGAGAAGGCTTTGGGGAGACCTTACTGCAGCCTTCTAGTACTTAAAGGGTGCTCATAAGGAAGATGGGGACAGCCTGTGTAGGAGTAATGATAGGACAAGGGGTAATGGTTTTAAACCAAAGGAGGGTAAATTCCTATTAGCTAGTAGGAAGAAATTTTTTGATAGGGATGGTGAAATACTGGCACAGGTTGCCTAAAGACGTGGCATATACCTCATACCTGGATACATTCAAGGCCTGGACAGACAGGACTCTGAGCAACCCGACCTAGCTGAAGATGCTCATTGCAGGGAGTTGGACTAGATGGCCCTAAAAGGTCCCTTCCAACCCTACCTATTCTATGATTCTATGATACCATGATTCAGAGTGGCCAAGTTCACTAAGTTCAAAAGATTCAAGCTTAGGCTCCAGTCTTCTGAACCAAATCAGAAAGCTGCACTTTATAAAAGCAAACGACACAAAGTCTGTCAAGATGGTAGCAAGGTAATGCTTTATCAAAATCAACTTGAAAATAAATTGTGACTCAAATAGCCACCATAATCATTAGGCATTTCCTCTAGAGTATGTACCCTCTCTCTAGCTAGGTGGGTGTTTGCCTTTGTTTGAGATTTTGGTTATAAATCTTACAATGATGTATAATATACTTCAAGTTTGAATGATCAAAGGAAAATAACCAAAAAGGAAATGAGATTTAGTTAATTTACTTGGACCTCTAAATTTTATTATTTATATTTAAGTCCAATAGATTGAAAGATCTGCTCCAAAGTAAGTGTCTCCTTTCACTGTGACTGAATGGTGGTTTCATGGTTTCAGTACTGTGAGGACAGAGGACACTGAACTGGTTACTGGCCAAGTCAGTTTCATTTGCCAAGACATATTCAACTGTAACCCAGGAAAAAATAATTTTTACTGTGAGGATACTGGAACACAGAACAGGTTGCCCAGAAAGGTTGTTGAGTTTCAATTCTTAGCTACATTAAATCTTGCTTGGACATCTCTCTGAACAAGCTGCTGTAGGTGGTCATGCACTGAGCAGGGCTGGGATGAGGCAAACTCCAGAGGCGTGACCCTTTGGTTCTGTGAAACAGCTCTTCTGCACACAGTACATTAACTGGCCCCAGTTGTTTTTGGCTATTATGTTGCTACTATATCAGATGATAAGAAAAGATACTCTTCAGTATTTTCCCCGTCTATTACTATTACTTACTGAGCTGAAAGGACCTTTTGGCTATATTCTAATAAATGATCAAAAAAACTTTCTATTAAGTATCTTTGCTTTCAGATTTAAAGACTAAGCATAGTTGACCTTTATTTGAACTACTATCATTTGAAGTTCAAAAGACACGGTCATTTCTTGGCTGTCCTCTTTGCACTGCACATCCTTCAAAAACATCCTCTTTTTAATATTTTTTGCATGTATGTTCATGTATTATTAGACTGATGCCCTCTATCCTTTGTTTTTCCTCATTATCACACTTGTTGCACTTATACCCCACTGTATTCTACAAATATACTGTAAAATTTCCTGTATCCAGCAAAATTTCTTGTTTTCCTGGGCTTTTTTTTCCATCCAACTCCTGCAGCCACAGTAAATCCATTTAACTCAGAAATCAAATTTCGCTGCTTCCTCAAAATAGTATGCTAAATATCCCTACTTTCATGACTAGTTGTTGCTCTTCTACAGTCAGTACGTCTATCAAAATCTAGCAGTTAGCTTCCATCCAGGTTGAGTACTCTTGAAAAAAATATCCACTTCTTTTTTACAGGAATGAAAAGTTCATGGAGGACCACAGACTGCTAAAACTGCAGTCAAAATTTCTCAGAGGTAATCTGCCAAATCAGTGCAGTTTAATAAATTAAATAGCTGAAAATAGAAAAATAAATAAATACATATGGACATTTGCCCGAACAGTTCTAGTACAAATAGTAAGTAACAGATGGAAAGCATGTCCCCCATTTTCAGTGAATGACAATCTCTTCACAGTACTGACAAGCAAAATTTACCTGCTTGTATGTAGAATATGCCTACTATTTTTTATTTGGTAACAGATTTTAAGATTTTTATTATGGTTCCATAAACGTAAATAATATTTCCAGAAGTAGGTGCACATCTTCTTTATATGCCATTGTTTGGATTATTTTTGTAGTACGAGAGAAGATTTACTCTTAATAATTCAAAATAATCAGGAAAAAGGAGTATTTCAGTTTTAGCACAACTCTAATGACCAGTTTTTGAAGTGACAGACACGAACAGAGGTTCACTGGTTGCTAACCAACTAGATTGGCTGAAACACTATGCACTAATAGAAACTTGCAGGAGACGTGTTTGAAAGCAACAGATCACGCAGTACGCTGCTGTACGATTAAAGCCCTAAAAACTTTCTATAAATACGCGTCTATTTGGAACCCAAAGCTCAAGTTAACTCTGGACTGGTTATTTATTGCTGAACAGGGAATTCTTTCCGAAACCTGAAGACAGTTCTCTACATGCAATTTCAGAGGTATTTGACCAGTGACGCTTAGGGTGGGAAGACTACACAGAATAGCAGAATTTAAATATTTATATTCAAGTGATAGCATCATAGCTGTTAATTTTACAGGACATACTCCATTTAATGAAATTATTCCTAGTGTATCACCTCCCCAGAGGTTTACAGCATTTTTATAGTAATCTACAATTCTATCAATATATTTCAAAAATGTATTGGAAACAAAATCTAAACATTAAAATAAATTTTTTTTGGGTTGATTCTTTTGTTTTGATTGACCACCATAAATTCATTTACATTGTAAAAAGCTACTATGTCTAAATTATGGTACCATACACAGTTTACACTATATGAGGCAGAGGGTATAATAGCAAAACATAGCAAAATATAAGTGTTAACACACAATAGCAAAACTACATCTGTTCCATAGACAGTGAAAGAAGAATAAGTGAAATTTGATCTTATTGTAAGATTAGTAGAAAAACGCTATTTGATGTCTCTTTACTCTCTCAGTTCAGAGCTTCAAATTCATATAGATACACTGACAAATTGAGGCCAACTGTCAAAAGTAAAAACTCAAATTACTAGAGTGGAGATGAGAATCACATTTACCATCAAGCTGAATGTAATCCCTAATGTATTACTATTATACATCAAAAAACAAGTTTTGAAAAGTCAAATGTGCCAATGCCATACATATTTATATGTAGCACATATTTATTTTCTTTGCATACAAATGTATGCAAAGTGGAAAAAACATTTAAATGCAGAAGTGTTAATATGTCATCAGCAGAAAAATGTACCTGCATACCTGTAATTATTGCAAACTTTCAATCAAAAATTTCTGCAGTATTCTGGAAACCATTAATAAATATTGAAATATCCTAAAGCAATGACAGTTACTATGGTAGCACAAAAATATAATGTCAAACAGTATTACAAAATGACCAACATGTCAGGAAGTTATATACCTAGCAAAAAAACTAACAGGTAAATTTACCTTTTATAAAGAAGTATAGCAATAACAATGCAGATGATAAACACCACTGCAAGAACTGGTCCAACAACCCAAATCAAGCCTTCTTCCTCATCTGTAATTGGTTGGGGATCAAGATCCATTGACACAACAGGATCAGAATACGGGCTGGTTGCATACATGGTCTATAGAAATAAAAATAATTCTTACTTAATCATGAAGGAGTGCATTTAAAATATTAACT
The DNA here is from genome assembly GCA_013399855.1 of Oxyruncus cristatus. Lineage (NCBI taxonomy): Eukaryota > Metazoa > Chordata > Aves > Passeriformes > Cotingidae > Oxyruncus > Oxyruncus cristatus. Next base: position 113,657 of record VXAY01003238.1, on the reverse strand, counting down.
ATGCTAGATCTAAAATAAATTTACAGAAGATGATGATGCAATGAACACAACAAAGTGGAAATGCTCTTTTTCTTGAAGTCAGGCAGCATATAAACTTGCAAACTAAACAGTGTGTTGTTATGCTATCTTTGTGTTCCACACATTAGCAGTGATTTGCAGACAAGTTATGTCCCTCCAGAACACTTTGCAACTTAAGCAAAGAATGAGGACATGAACTATTAGGAGAAATACAACCCATTAGTAACTCATTTTTGGTTTTTGTTTCAGTTTCACACTGGTTTAACACTATTTCTTCCTGCATGATATGAAAGAGTACTCATGGCCAGGTTTCGCGAACGAAGATTTGGGAAGGGCTCTACCCACGTTTGTTGCAAGCGTGTTGGTGGTTAAAAAGGCCAATACGAGATAGGCAAGTCCGGTTGCAAAAGGCACAGCAGAAAGACTCCTTAGATGGTATATTCTGCAAGGCACGGTTCTTTCTGCGTTGTCTTTTCTCCTCAAGGGTGATCCTGCGTGCTTTCTCAAAAGCATCGGCAGTGTTGTAGATGGTGTGTCTCCAGGCCTCCCGATTGGAGGCCAGAGTAGACCAGTTATGGTGGTCAATATGGCCAAGGCTGAGATGTTGTTTCAGGGAGTCCTGGTATCCTTTCTTCGGGGCTCCCCTCTTGTGGCAGCCGGTGGCAAGTTCACCATAAAGCAGGATCTTAGGGAGGCGGTGGTCCTTCATCCTGGAGATGTGCCCTGCCCAACACAGCTGTGTTCTCAGTAACATGGCCTCAATGCTTGTGACTGCTGCTTGTTCCAGAACAGAAGTATTGGTCACATAATCTGACCAGTGGATGTTAAGGATTGTACGGAGGCAGCGTTGATGGAAGCGTTCTAGGAGACGCAGGTGGTGGCGGTAGATGACCCATGATTCAGATCCATATAAGAGAGTAGACAGCACTATGGCTCTGTAAACACTGATCTTCGTGCTTTTCTTCAGGTGTTTATTTTGTCAGACTCTTTTATGAAGTTTTCCAAAAGCACTGTATGCCTTTGCTAACCTGTTGTCTATCTCCCCATCAATCTTACCATCCGAGGAGATGAGGCTGCCTAGGTAATTAAACTACTGCACTGATTTGAGTTCTGTTTGGCCAATGGTGATGTGGGGATGATGGGGGACTTCCTGAGGTGCAGGTTGATGGAGAATTTCTGTCTTCTTTAGACTGACTTCCAGCCCAAAGAGCTCAGCAGCGTCTGCAAAGCAGGATGTTAAATGCTGCAGGGTTGCTTCTGAGTGGGTAACAAGGGCGGCATCATCAGCATAAACTACTACAGGTAAAAATAAAGGGGACTGAATGTAGAAAGTTCTTAGAAAAAGTTCTTGTGGCAACAGTACAGTACATTTTGACAGTAAAAAACTGTCTGATAGAGTATTCTTATTGAAGGTGGAAACAACTTGAATTTAAGAATGGAAAACAGGAGAAGTCACTATAGAGTATGAAGGGAAGCTAAACACTCAGTCTTTCATAGGTATAAAACTTGAATTATAAACCAACAGAGGCTGTTGAAAATCTTTGCTTTACTGGATGGTGTAAAGCAACTGGCCTAGGATAAGACCTGTGATAGGAGAGTATTTTTTTCATTCTGCTCTGCCCTGAGATGTTTGATCTATGACTAAGCGCAGAATTACAATTACAGTCATGAGAGGCTGAGTAGCCGGCTGCTAAAACTGGATCACTTAAAGAACTCTGAGTTACAGTAAAGTCAGAAGAGGAGAATTGTTTGTACAATTTTGTCTTTGCTGGAGTGTCTTCATCAGCACTAAACTAGGATTTGAACTAAAGCTCTTGCAAAGGACTCACAAGCTTCATTCAGCAGTGTATCAGCAATGTCAGCTAAGATAGAATAAGATAGCTGCGAGAAGAGATTAGCTTCCATTTACATGTTTGCACTGTATTCTGAAAGATGCCCTAAGCCAGGACAAGTGTTATCAAAGGAGACATGTTTTTTTACACTTCATTTGGCCTGGGTTTGGGCTCTGGGCTATGGCAATGTCTGGATTTGAGACAGGATTAGGACTGGCAAAGCTGAGGCACTTACACTAGCTGGTAAGGAGCTAGCACCCATGCCAACAATCTCCAGTTATGTTACAGTCTTACTAAACCTGGTACCTGGACTAAAAACCCCAACATTTTAAGTTTGTGGTCATTGTTTGGAAACTGAGGACTCTTCATGTTCCATTCCTGAAACACCCAAACTAACCGATATTTTTTTCCCAGCTTCAGTATTCTCAAAAGATAGAACAAATCCCATTGCTACAGTAAGAAACCCTTTTTATTTAGCCTCTTGCTTTGGAGCAGGTAGTAAAAATGCCTGGATAAAGATACGGAGGGATATTGAGCGCAACAGTATAAGCACTAACTATTTTTTCTCCAATAAGTAGGATTTTGCTTTTAATTTTCATCCTACCTGTATTAATGACTAATTTAAACTCAATTACTATTTTGCCAAATTTATCTTATTTTTTCCTCCCTCTTAATGACATGCTTAACATGCTTAAGATTTTAATCATAAGCTCTCTCAGCTTCCATTTTACCAAGTTAAACAAATTCAGACCTTCCAATGTTCTCTTTTAATTCAAAGAGTCCATTCTACCAATCAACAGAGAAATTTTGTGTTCTCTGAAGGAGAAGTCTTATGTATGATGTAACATTTGAAAATCAGGAAAAACATCCCTTTCAAATTGCAACTCATACACCAGTGGGATTTACAGTCCTAGAATAAAACCAGATATATTGAGAGTAGATAAACTGGAGCATTGAAAGTTGAATTTCACTCACTGTTAAAAACTATTCACACTCTGGGGGTACCTTATGCTACTCAATCACATAAACATCTCAGACGGCATGTTAAACCAGTTATTAACCATACTGTAAGCTTAGTAATGCCTTCTGAAATCTTGAAGAGTAGGACCTTAGATAGATTTTGCCATATGAGCCTTTTCAGATGTCAAACATATTTTTTCCCGATTTTTATCCTCATTTTTTGCTAACAAAACAATATATTTAGGTCATTTATATGAAATGACTAATGCCTTAATTAATATAAAAAAACCTAAGAAACAATACTTTGTATTGCAAATATCAATTTTACTATAGGTGATTGCTGACACACAGATTTATGGCTACCTAACTTTATGGTCAAAAGCTGTCTATCTTCTCCAGTTTGAACCTTTTGGATGCAACACCTTCAGAATTATCTGTCTATGCAGCTCCTGTCAAAAAGAGGAAATGGAACTTTTGATTTATGTTAGATCTTCCAGGAGGAACCTACTTCATTTTCAAATGAAGCTATTTATCCAAAAGTATTCAAAGTGGAACTACTTACTCATTGTGTTTAAGTAGGCAAATTCCATTGATAGCAAGAAAGCAACTATAATGTTACACGGTAGAAGCTTTGACTAGAATTCAGAATATTGGTGTTGTAGTTTCAAGTGGTTGAACCTGAAAATGGACCTGTCAGATTTAGTTACCCATTAGAAATTTTACGTATTATACATTGTATGTTAAAATGTTAATGTGGATTGCATCTTCTTTCAACAGTCCTATTTATGTCTATTCTTTTAATATATTACACGTAGTAGGTTAACTCATGCATAAAGCGACATAACTACCAAATGAATTAAGTAAAAAGGAATGACAGCTCATTATTTAAATCACCTCAACAATTTTCCCTATTATTGACTTATTTTCTAACATTCTAACAATTTACTGATAAAGTTGTTATGGAATGACTGTAACTAAAGAGGATAGCTGTGCATGTCTCTGGTTCAGTGAATCTTTCCAAGAATCCTGTCTATCCTACACCATTATTCAATGGTAGCATTAAGGCAAGAGAGGAACTCCTTTAAATACATTGAGAAAGATGTTGCTGTGAAGTTCATGCCTCAGATCCTGTGTCCATGGTCACAAATAGCAGAGCATGTAATTTGCTAAGGATCACAACATAGTTAATAAAAGGTGATCCTTAGGTTTCAGTTATATACAGAAGTAACACACAAAGATGAAACCAGAATAGAAAAGTTTAAGGAATCTATTGTCACTAGGAAAGCAAACAATTGCTTTAAAGATGCTCTGACATATAATGCAAAAAAAACCCCATAAAAATCTTTGGGGAAGCTGAATAAGCATTGAAAAATGTTTTCATGATTGTGGAAAGGTAATTTTGAGATTGAAAAACATTAACTAACTTACAGATTCTGAGTGTTCCATTACAGCCAAGACAAAGAAGACATATTCTTGACCACTCTGCAGCTGCTTATTCTCAAATCCACCATAATGCTTCTTATCCCCCAATGTGAATTCCGTAGGAAGAACTTCAAAGTGAGCTGCAATATATGGCTTTAATTCAACTTCCCGCCCAAGACGAATGCTTCTGCGTTTCCTAGCTATCTCCTTAAGCAGCTTTAGAATGAAGGGAAGGGAAAGAGAGAGAGAAAGAGCAAGCATGAACAGAAAGATAACTGTAAACAATTTTAGTGTAACTTATTGACAATGTAATGAGAAAATTTAATGCATGACCAGGAACTACAAAAATAAATTTAACCACATTTCATGGGACATATCAGTATCACTAAATCAATTCTTGCAAAATCTTCCAATTTCTTGTCATTCTTCTTAAAATACGATACTAGGAGGCAACTGCACTGCCTGGACTACAAACACAAAACAATTTTCAGTGATACTGTTGTGTACTGGGATGGTGACTCAATCACTTCTTCTGATAAACAAAGCTAAAATTTACATCAGTACATTTGTGACAAGATTAGATGCTAGGCTCAAAATTGGAAAACATATACTAACTAATGAAGGAACTTAAGCTCTGCTGGTATAACGTATTAATGAATTACTTACTAAATCAAATAAATGCTTCTTCAATACCTTTTATCACTTTAGATATACTGGCATTCCACAAAAATGAATCTGATTTGATTACAAGGAGTCTGAACTTTTCCTGTGTGATAAGTGATGACTTCTAAGGCCTCTTTACAGTTTCCCTCATTTTTTCACTTATGAAACTTATTCAATGTTCTGTAGTCTCAGACTTTAATCACAAATTATTCTAAGGTCACATAGTTGTTTTAGCCTTTTTAGCATACAAACAGTTCTCTTATAATAGATTAGCACAAAATTCTTTGTTAGGAGAAGGAAACAAATCTCCAGAGTGAGAAAGAGATAAATAAAAGAAGATATTAAAATCTGATCTTAACTATATATATATTTGTTTTAAACATGTTTAATTAGGGAAGCTCTTTCTTGATTCAGCCTCTTCTTCAGTGTTTGGCCACAGCTTAACTATCACATCTTTTTGACTTCCCCACGTGGGATCTTATACTTTGCAATTACTCAATTAACAATTCCAATGCACATAAAACAACCTAATATTCACTCTGCTACTGAGAAAGACACTCTAGCACCCTTCTCACTGACTTCAATATATCAAACACAGGCTACAGACAGACATGGACGCAACCTGTACCACTTGGATCCAAACTTCCTTAACTAACACTGAGGGCATTTGGAAGTTACACCTTTAAGGATCTATGCAGTCAACTGCTTTCCAGCTCTAAGGCTGAGTCCGTTCCCTGTTGTAGAGATTTTACATTCATTTAACTCTATCAATTTTCAATGCTATGACACAAAAGCTGGTACACTGCAATGGATCCCCTGAGCAAAAAAAGAACTGACCATAATTTGAGAGTAGAAATCATTATTCATTACTCAAGGACACTATCACAATCATCAGTCTATATTTCTCTTTCATTCTTCCTAAAGAGTTTAATGAGCAGCTAGAGTCAATTTGCGTCATATAAAAATGAGGGCAGTAGAGAACTGTAATATTGAAAAGATTTCTATTTAGTTACTTTATTGAAGGTGACTCTCACATCTGTTGGTAGCTTCCTATGCCTGAGGTAGAGTTCCTAAATACAGAACATGAGGCAGAGACTAATCAAAGTTTGTTCCAGGTTAGATCAGCCCTGGTAAGATCTGCTGAGGGAAGCACTCTGAAAAGTTTGTCTCTACAGGAAGCCATGTTTTATAAGGGTAACAACAGCTATGCAGAGGGCTGAGCCCTGGCTATCCTGAAGTCCGCTGAAACATGAAGCTAAATATTCAAGTAATAACTGTGTATGCTATCTAGAAATCAGGAGCCACAAATAAGGTAGCACTGGTACATGGCTTGTGCCATCCCCAAAGATAACTGATATTTTCATTCATGGGTGCCATTTCCACTGGAATTTAAATTTACTTGTGTGGCTAACTCAAATAATTCTTTATCATATGTTTCCAGATTACACCATATTTACAATTTAGATTTTAAGTAAGTCATAATAAAATGTCAAAATACTGCAAGAGTACTGCAATCAAAATTAGATTGAGATTGAGAGAGGAAGAAAAATGTTTGATCTTGATTATTTCTCTTTGAAATAGTAACAAAAAATGCATATAATTTGAAGAAAAATCAATGCTGAAGTACTGTATTACGGTGATCAGAAAGTGAGCTTTGGCTATGAATGCTAAAAGTTAATTATCCTGAGTCAAACAAAATTTGTTAAACTTTCCCAAAGCTGGTTATTCATCACCAAAGGCCAGCTAAACTTAGGTGTGTTTATCTGTAGATAAAAATCTTGTCAGTAACACTGATTACACATGACTGAATAGACCTCAGGTGAACCTCTGGCCTCATTCATGTTTCATATATAAATGGGGCTGTTGCCAAATACCATTACTTGCTCATATATCTCCTGTTGTACTTTATACACAGATATCAATAAAATTACTGAATTTGTTTAAGATTTAAATTGCATACCTTTATTTAGGTTTTACTACTTACAAATCTAAAGTAATCCTCCTAGTTAATACTTACTAAAAATTGCATTTTTCTACTTCATTTCTTTGCATGACACATCTACTTAAAGTCACTAGATCTCATGATATTTAGAAGAAAATGAAATTTTGAGTAAAAAAGGACTGTATTTTTAATAACTATTTTTTTCAGATACATAATATCTTGTCCATTATCTGCTCTAAAATTATGCATCTTTCTTAGATTCTTTCAGAATTGAGGTTCAAGGAACCAAGAAGATGAGGAAACTACAATAAAGCTGGAGAGTCTTTTGGGTTGGTCAGTTCTGTATCGAGGTAACGTTTCAGAGTTGTGTTCCTAGCAAATACTTTTCTTCTCACAATCTAAGCAAAGCATTTGGAACACAGATCTTCGGAAAACCTATTGCCCAATCATTTCTGATACACAGCCACATATCCGAGACTGTATTAAAAATAAAAATATGCACAAGTATCTTCACTTGACCATCAGGAACTATTTGCTCAGAAAGTAGTGTGGGGTTTTCTTGTGTTTTTTGTTTGTTTGCTTGTGAGTTGTTTGGGGTAGGATGTTTGTGGGTTTGTGGGGCGGTTTTAGTTTGGTTGGTTTTTGGATTGGTTTGGTTTCTGTTTTGCTTTTTTGTTTTTTTCCCCAATGTATTTATTGTGGCACTGTGTTCACGTTTGTCAGTAACAGTATGCTTAATAAAATTGTGTATGTATTTTCTAAAGCTGGAAGAAAAACAGTCTTTTAAATAATAGAAACTGGATGAGTTAGCATGATATACAGTTGTTGCCTGCTTTTAATATTTTTCCCTAGTCAGTTCTTGTTATATATACTGGTGGCAATTGTAAAAGATATATCAAGGGTTTTAGTTCTTTATCAGAAATAATTTTCATTTTCCAGTCAATGCATATCCTATTTCTTTCACCATTAATTCTATGATGTGGTCTCAATTATATCAGTAGAAGTGGGAAACAACCCATTCTGACCCAAATATTTCTGAATTAATAAATGCTCTTTATCAATCTGTTATACAGACTAATGCACCACAACGTGCAGGATGATTAAAATGACCCTTTGTTATGGGAATCAGCAGGAACTGTAGAATTTAATTGCCAAAAAGTTCAATGTCATCTGGCACTTATCCTTTAATCTGTTAATGCTGCTGAATGTGACTACAGTCTTTGGATGTTAAAAGTGGGTGGTAGTATTAAATCAGTTTCCATTACTGTATGATCTTGCTGTCAGAGTTTTACTGTTCAACTGTATTTGATGTCACCTATGACCATGATCATGAGCTGATGGCATTTACAACCCAAGCTCTTTAAAGGGAAGAAGTTAATAGATCAAAACAAGACATTGCTGCAACTGAACGAAGTGAGATGATGACATAAATGATCCTGGTCAAGAAAAAACACAGGGTTCGATCAGTCAGTCATCATGTCTTCCTCTGAACAGTCATTTTTAATCTTCTGATTAAGGATACACTGCTTGCTGTGATAAAGGCTGAAAGAACTTGTGTTATATTTTGAAAGCTTTCTACTGCAGTGCTAGTTTGGTAAAAATCTTTATTTTCTCTATATGTTGGTGCAAACTTTGAAATTTATATCTATTTTTTTATCAACATCAGGAGAGAAAAAAACCTTTGTGGTGACTCATAGGTGATCACCACAATTACTACTTCCCAGTAATTGTGTTACGGGGAAGCATATGGTGAAGCATCTCTGTTACATAAAAATCTGGAATCCATCAAAAGAAAATGGAAAAATGGATGGGATCCAGTCAAAAGATAGCTAAATCAAGAGTAAAAAACCTGACTACGGTCTTTGAATTGCAGAGATATTACATGTACAAATTACCATAGTATCTGAAAATCCTGGCCAGATACAACTACAGCAGTAATAATATCTCTGTCTGTCTTTTATACAAGGCTTTCATATGGGGCCCTCAAAAGAGCATTACAATCATAAATATTAGTATTATTCCAAATTTACACACTGAAAAAAGAAAGACAAGTTCAAATGACCTATACTGTCCTTGAGTAAAACGGAACACACAGCTGAATGCTGACACAATACTTCCTGGAATTATTATTATATCAATAACATATTGAATTGGTTTCCAGTGTTACTGGGCTCATACCTAAAATGAAAGTACTTGTGCCCTTTGGGTTAGTGTCATTTATAGTGTCAAATGATGACACAACGTTGCTGTTTCCTACTTCATTCATTCATTTATTTCTGAGCAAAAACTATTGGTAGAATGGAGGCTACTTCTAACCAGAAGTATTACGATATGCAAAAATCAGGTAAAAACACCAGCAGAAGGTCAAATGTTAAACTGCAGTGCAAATTTCAATTTACCGTTTGTTACAGGGTTAGTAAACACCCCTCTAATGAACCAGACCTTTATTAGGGTTTGTATCATTGGTGATCAAGCTTTTGCTGACAACTCATTTCACCTCCTGCTCTTTTGCATCACCCTTTACAACAGGAAAAGACTAAAATATTAATGTCAACAAATATTAGACACTTCGTCTGCTTTATTGCAACTTAATGTCTTTACTGTCTTCTCATTCATGTAATTCAAACTTTTGTTTCTGTCCCTGCAGGCTAATTCAAATATAAATTATCCTGACAACCGAAACTTTTAAAACTGATGAGTTAATCACATACAACTAATATCGTTTCTTTAATAAAGGACAAGAAACGCCCCCCTTACATACAGTACCTCATCTAGTTCCATTTCATCTGGACTCTCCCACGGTTTGATAAACTTTCCACGAGACCTCTTCAAAGGCACAATAACTATGTAATAGCCTCTGTAAATGAAACAGTTGGACAAAAGTGAATTTGAAGGTAAAGGAATATATAAATTGGTAGAATAGGTAATTGTTCCTTGTAACTTAAGTGAACAGTTGGTATGTTAAGAATAAACTTTTGCACATTAATACATCACTGCGCGTTCCAAACAGCTGTAAACATTCATACTCTTGAAAACACATCAACTGTAAAACATTTGACAAACAAATGGCACCATTTACCTGACTTTTTGTGCAAAATATATAAATATTTATTATAAAATTTAATTACAATGTTCTAAAATGCCTTCCTGAGATACAAGAGCCACGGGATATTTGTGCCCTGCCACCATCACACTGGAAAAAAAAATACCCAAGCCCCTAAATTGAAACCTATTACCATATATTTACATCTCAATTACCACCTCATCTTCCCCCATTTTAATGCATAATCAGAACAGGAGGTTAACATAATGTGTCTGTTGATGTCAATAATACAATGAAGAGAAAAGAAAGAAAACATGGCATATACGTCACCCATACCCTCTTTACTTTTGAGCAGCAATCATCATCAGATTTATCTACTTAAGTATTCTGTTCACAGTCACAGGCAAGAGAGCTTGATTTATGCCCTCTTTATAGCTAGGATTTGCAAATTACATATACTGGATTTCCCCAGAAACATTTTCCTGAAAATGTCTTCCTCCTCCCCACCCATGGAGACTAATAAATTATATTTCTAGTATAATAGAGATCTGGTACTTTCCTTGTTTGCTTCAAAAATCCTGAATATGTGTCAAGCAGATACATAATTTCACATTAGTGTGAGGGAAGAAGCAGTAGAATCACAACATCAGGATGTCCAGGATAGTATAATGTACATCTTCTTGATAAACACACTTGTCACAAAGTCATGCACACTCCATCCCAGATAAGAGGGAAAGAAGCTGGTTTTCTTTGTTTCTAGTAATGACAGCTTATTAAGCTGTTTCTGGCTCTCCATTATGGAAGACAACTTTAATGTCTCATGGACCACCTCTTCTTCCAGTCTGCCTCTTTTTTACAGCCCATTCAACCTTCTGCAGCACTGACTATTTTACTCATGCAATGCACTTGAAAATCCTTGGTAATTAACAAAATAAAGTCTACAGAAGAGGAGCTGCCTTACAACTGATTGAAGACTCAGTCTAAATGAACTATATAAACTATCTTTTTTCCATACCAGTGCAAGCCATTGACCCATTTTAGTCAGCTCTTCTTACTTAAAGCTCCTTCCCATAAAAGAAACATAACAAAACTTTGGATTTTCAGCTCCTATAGTAAGTGCACATATTCATTAATTCTTGTGTTAAGAAATTTGAGAAGGTTTTCTGTGTAAATATATTAAAAACTCCTTGGTTACATGAATAACAAATCCTAGTGAACACTGATTTATCCATATATACAGTAAGTACAACCTATATACCTTTTCTTTAACAGATGCCTAAGAATCAAGATAAAAAAACAATTGAGAACTGGCCTCTTTATGTCTTTCAAACATCAAAGGTAAGTCTGCTGGATGAACTGCATAACAGTCCCTCACGTAGCCTTGCTTTTTTTTTCATCTTCTTCATATTTTTTTTTTTTCAATCAAGGAACTTCCAGCATGTAAATGTTACTTTCACAGTCTTTCTCGATTCCTTCATCCAAGTCTCCCACTCATAACTTTGAACATCTACTAAGACTTTCAGCACACACAGAGTATTTTATGCTGAAAGAACAAGTAGATCAACAAGTAAGCAGAAAAATGAAGATGTTTACACCAATATACAGTGCTGCAAATTGTGAAGGACAACAAAGTTCTTTGAATTCTAGCTAACTCCAGAAGAAGTAGCATTTCTTGAAAAACATATTTTATAGTTTTCTTCATTATTTGCTTCTTGGTTTTTAGGTTTTTTTGGGGGTGGGAGGGGAAGAGAGGAAGGTGAGAAACGAAAGGTTCATTCGCATATTGCCTGATCTACTGAGTATTTTGAAGGCCAAAGTCTTCCTCAAAACTCTTTTTTTACCTAAGACTCTGGAAAGATGGAAGAGATTCAGAGAAACATGAACTGTCCTTTGCACATAAAAATTGCTTTGGATTAGCCCAAAATATTAAAAGAAAAAAAATAAGAAATTGCTCACTTGAGGTGATGCCAGCAAAAGAGACATTTTACTAATCGTAAGTTGAGCTCTGCACCAATTTCTATGATGTATCACCATGAAACACTGACAACTACCACCCTTTTTAATTACAAAGCCTTTAAACATTACCCTCAATCCCATTAGTATTTACCTATAGTTCATTAGAGCAAACCATTACCTCTTTCACCTTCAGTGTAATTAGTGTGATTAAAAAATTCTCAGTACTTCATTGTAAGCTAGAGACAATTCTGAGCATATAATGTACCAATAGAGGAAGAGTAAGTCTAAAAATGTCAACATAACTACTACAGAAAATTGTTCTTCCCATACAAAGATTACAGAAGAATAATCTCACTTATTCTAGCAAGCACCACATCAGGTTTTTCTGTTCAGTACATAGCTGCTTTGTAATGCCTGATCCAAGGGTCAAATGAATCTTTCTTGTTTTGTTTTACCACTTCAAGCCTGATCAAATCTTAGAAAATAGATACAGAAGGAGGAGATACATTATTTGCATAATCAGCAGCTGGACCCCATAATGGACCTCTGCTGATGTCCCTTTGCCTCTTTAATTTTTTTACAGTACATAAAAAGAAGAGCATTGTCTCTTTTTTCACTGCTATCTTCTGCAACTGTTTGACTAGCTATTCTGCGCTTTTTTCTCTCTGTGAATGTTTTGCCTCATAAATCTTTTTTGACTCATTCCATCTTCAGTCTTCCTTAGCTGCATTTGTTACTGACCGCTTCTTACTCAATCTAATGATAATGACTACATTTTTCAGTTTTTCATCCTTTTAATGTCTCAAAGTCATTTATTTCTTGACCTTACCTGCCTCAAAACCCTCAGTCAGTAATGAAAAAGGAGGGCAGCTTTCTACAAAGCCGTCAGTAAAAATCCACCAGGGAGAGGACAAGTTGAATCCTCAACAATATTTAATGGCTGGCTCATTTTCCTCCCCATTTCCTTTACATTACACATGGGAACCTTACAGACCAACAGGAATCACTATAAGCAGAGCAGTAACACTTATTGATTGTACCACGCTTCATGTTTTCCTGGTAAATCTTTATGTCTAACCTTTCTAATCCCTGCTGACCGTGTGCTGTCAGGTCTTTAGTCCTATTTCTGCTGCTTACATTTCCACAGCATCTGTTCCCCCCACAAAATCTAAGCAACTTCTAGGAAACTGCCAATTTTTTCAGGAAAATTTCTGATTTTCTCTCTGAGACCACTGGAGAGGACCCAGCATTTTTCTCTTGATAAAAAACTTCAGAATTAATTAATCTGAATTAATATAAGTGCGGCAACAATTCTTAAAAACTCCACATAATGGAGTCATTCTGGAATGACTGAGTCTGAGTACTTCAAGTAGCTACAACAGGGTACACATTGATGTGTTATTCATTCTTTCTGAAAGGATATATTGTTCAATATAACTGGTTTTCTGCATACCTCATTTTGCAGTCAGTGATGAAACACAAAAGGTGCGAAAAGTACTCTGAGAAAAATCCACATTCTCCGTACAGGTCTTATATACCTGGCTACGTGACAAACTTACAGAATACTTCTAGTTGGAAGCGACCTCCAATGATTGTCTAGTTCTACTACTTGACCACTTCAGGGCTGACCAAAAGTTAGAAAAAAAAATTAAGGGCATTGTCCAAATGTCTCTGAAATACTGACATGCCTGAGACATTAATCACCTCAGTAGGAAGCCTCTTCCAGTGTTTGAAAACCCTTTCAAATGCTTCCTAATGCCATCTGAACCTCCCCCGACATGCAGCTCTGAGGCTCATGTCCTATAAATGGATCCCAGAATTGATTAGCAGCTCTCTCTCCACTTTTCTTCTTCAGGAAGCAAGGAGGTGAGCCCTCAGCCTTCTCTTCTCCAAACTAGACAAGCTCTAAGTCAGTCCTTAGCAGCTCCTCATAGGACATGGTATCCAGTCCTTCCACCTTTGTTTCCCTCTACTGCATACACTCAAGAACCTTTACAACAGAACGTGGCATTTGTTCTTGTTAAATTTCATGTCACTGCTGATTGCCCAGTGCTCAATCTATGTATATCCCTCAGGAAGGCCTCTTGTCCCTTGAGAGAGTCAATAGCACCTCCAAGTTTACTATGATTAAGTATCACCTCAGTGTTAGTTCAAATACTACCGCAGAGTACTGTAATCTCTGTACCATCATGAAGAATAAAGCCTTGGTCCACCATGAAGAGTTAGAATAATAATTTTTCTGGAAATAAAAACAATGGTACGTAATTCATTCACTCACTTTATATTCTCATTTGAGGGTACTTCTGGAAGTTCCACAGTTATCATGCCATCTAAGTTGGTCTTTCCGATGAAGACTGGCTTTGTGCGAAGCACATCTGGTGCAGTCTTTGCTGTCACTCTGTGCTGAAGACCCCCAGCACTATTTCCTCTGTTTGTCAGCACAAATGAGTATGATGTCTCTGGCTTCAAGTTAGTGATCAGCTTTTGAGTAGCACGTCCATCAACTTCCATTTTTCCATCATCATAAAGGATCTAAGTTAATACACATTAAATTGAAGGTGGGTTTTACTATTAAGACAAGGCAAATGATGCTGTCACACTGAATTCAGGAATGGACCTAGCTATAAATTTAAAATGAAAGTTACTGGGCATTTTAGGTTCTAAAATAGTACTGAATTCACTACTGCAATTAAACTTCTTACTTTCAAGGGGAAAAAAAAAAAAGAACTACATTAATCTAAAGCAGTGTAAGCACTCCTAAAATCCAACCTCATTTTTTCAAAATAAGTAGCTCTGCTTGAACCCAGAATTTATAGCAAGGCACTCTTGTTAAAAGTACCTTGACTTTTTCATTCACACTCCTTATTTAGAAAGGTTTTTGCAACATTTAGTTTATAAAATACTGCTCTTCTGCACTTGCCAATACCTGAGATGACAGAGACATTAGGAATGATACAGATGAAATTCCAGGCAGACTGCATATTACACTGAGTCTCTGTATCTGGTTAATGCTATAGTTAGTGGAATAAAGTGTTGTAAAGCAAAAATGTGTTTTTGTAAATGTGAGAAGGCAAAAATCAAAATAGTATTCAATTGCAGTCAATATAGAAAGGACTAAAAAAAAAAAGGAAGAAAATTACTATTTTCTTTCACTGTTTTCTTTAAAATATTTTAGAAATGAACTACAAATTAGCAAGGTGTTCTTATCATGCATATTAACCAGTATAAGCCTGACTTGGAAATAGCTATGATAGTGGAAAACTCACATTGCCACATGACTAAATTTAACAGTAGCACTGCTGATTAGTATGCAATCTTAAACAGAGCCATATCAATATAAAAAAAACCCAACTCAATGTTCAGTAAGCTACTTAATCATATGAAAGACGTTCTCTAGTTTCTGTTATTTTTCCTGTACAAATGGAAAGTAACTTACTTTGAAAGGCAAGGCTGAATTGTAGTTTTCTGGAATTTCCCAGGACAGCAAAACAGAAGTCTTCATTACCGCTTTAACATGAAAATTTTTTGCAAACACTGCTGGAAAAAAAGAAACAATGTATATAAACAACATCTTGGTGCTTAGATCTTGCCATATTTCCACCGCTACTTGGGATTATTAGCTTTCCATTAAGGTCAAAAAGCAACAAGGATTCAATTCTCCTACCTGTCTGTTCATATTTAAAGATCGTATTTAACTCACTCTCACTCTTATCTAGTGACAATCCAATATGCACATTTTCCTTACCTGAAAAAATTGTGGAGCTGTTAGCCAGAACTTGCTTGGCAAGGAACAATTGAATTCTAAGGCATCCAAAACATATTAAGATTTACATACTTTACCTTTTGTGTTTGATGAACCTATTTTTATGAATGGGCTGGTCAATTTTATTTATACCTTCAAAACCACTGATATCCAAAGACCGATACTCCTTTAAAGGTCAACGCCATAAGCAGACAAATCCTACCTTGATCCACGGGTAGTGTCCTGAACTGGACACTTGGACTATATGGACCAGGCCCTTTGCTTGTGTGGGCACGTACTTTTACATCATATGTGGTATCTGGTTTTAAGCCAGAAAGTGTCATAGTGGTATCAGCAGGAACAACAGGGAGTTCAACTGGCTGGTAAGCAACATTGATATCTCTGTACAAGATGGTATATTTGGTGATAATGCCATTTCTCTCTGCCAAGAGTGGCATCTGCCAAGTTAATTGAACTGATGTAGAAGTAGAGCTTTCCGAGTGGAGATTTTGGGGAAATCCACTGGGTACCTCTTCAGGAACAGAAATCTCTTTAACCATCTCCTCCCCAAAGCCCACTTTATTTCTAGCTGAGAGCCTGAAGACATAAGAAGCTCCTTTGTGAATGTCTGTGGCTGTGAAGTGATCTTCCTTCTCTGAGAACTCCATGGTTGTAAACGTATCCACGTCTTTGCGACCAAACTTCAGGCGATAACCCTCCAGCGGGCCAAAAGTTTCCACAGGAGGATGCCACTGAATCAGAGCCGTGTTCATCTGTGTGTGGCTAATCACAAGCCGAGGTTTGCCTGGAACTGTAGCACAATGTTACTTAAAGATGATAAATAGAAACAAAATTACATGTACAATTCCTGAAGCTAGTTTTAGCAGAAATAGGGATACATTTTCTCTTTCCTCACTCTTAGCTCCACTGTCTTATGGAAGAAACAAATGTCTGCCTCCCACACTATTAAGTCATACGGTACAATGAACTGCAACAGTAGAGACATTTACTGCTTTTTTGTCTTCTTCCCTTACCATTATTTCTAAATACAGAGAACATTCAGAGACACAGGACCTAGGAACACAAATCAAGAAGTAAAACTTCAAGTAGTCTTCCTATGAGTGGTTCTGTCTCAATTACAAATCCTTTCTTGAAAAAAAACCCCTTAAGTTTTCATTAATTTAATCCAAGGCATTTCCTGTAAACAGGGAAATAACTAATTGTAATAAAAATAGTAATAATAATAATGATGATGAAGAAATTACAGGTTTCTAGATATATCTAACATAATTTTTAATATTGATCATTTAAATGTGTTAGAAGGAAGTCAGAACAACCTTCATCTCATTACTATATACGATAGAACCCTATAGTTCAACTTTCCATTAAAAAATCACCTCCAGCATGGGCTATTTCAGCTTGAAGAGGTAGCACAGTTTGACATTTAATTCTTTGATTTTCCTGGCTTATCATGTATGGTTTATTTTCCAGCATGGTCTTGGTGCACAAGAACTGGATTTCTTCTGAAGAAGATTAAATTGGTAGCTCTTCTTAACCTGCACACCAAATACACTCACACTCTTAAACAGGACCCATTGGTCCAAACTGCTGATTTGCATTTCACAGAAGTTCAGATTGCAAATGTGGCAAGGACATTCAGTCTAGAGGATCGAGTTAGTCTTAATAGAGGCAGAAATCCCATTACACAACTTATACCGTGTACATTTTTGGAGTTTCAATATCAATTGCTCTCATTTACTGTTCCTATTTAATCAAGTAATTAATTTTAATTCATTCATACCCATTTATATACAATTCATTTATATTGTCATTAATATTTCTATTTCAACATAGTCTGGTTCTATTACAATTACTTATTTGATACTGAAACACACTCATAACTATTTAGAAATTTGGTACTCATTGTGTACCAATGCCTGACAGGTCAAGAGACTAGACTAACTTTGGGAGTAGTAGGGCACTGATAACATAAGTCTTCAATGAAGACTAATTAGCTTCACCTGCATTTGAAGCCTTCCCACACGAACGTAACTGCTGCACTGTGAGCTCTGGTTCCTGTATTTAAACACTTCAGTAGATTTTATTACTCATCTTCAGCTCTCAGGCACCCAGCAAATCAGATTGTTATTGTCAGAAGTTCTGACTACCATCCCATAATGAATTAGGAATAAGGAGAGAAGAATGGCATGCCTTGAAGAAAATTCTGCATTTAGTAAGCTCCCTTCCCATTACATCTGTCATAAATCATGACATTGCTTCTAATTTCATAAGAATTATAGATAGGTTTTATATAAATTTTCCAAATACCCTTAATTTTAAATCTCTAGTTCATTTGGCAGCATTATTCTCAGGAGTTTTGTGAATTTTTTCCCACACTTTCTGGTGCGTAAAGAATATCTATCTGATTAGTTCTGAATTTTCCTCACTGATAATTACAAGCCTTTATGGAACAAATAAAAGGCTGTGAAGGTCTTTTGCAGGCCATATTTTTCACTGCATTATAACTATTCTTGACACCAATGTAGCACAGGAAAGAATAAAAGAAATCACACAAAAAGAATAAAAACCCCTTCAGCCTTCTAGAGGAGAGACTGCTTGAAGGTATTACTAAATTATTTTTGTGATAAATTGCCTTTTTTTTCTTGTGGCAGACGTCACAATTAGAACTGCTCTTTAACCTTTGTGGTAACTACAAAGAAAGAAATAAATTTGTACTTGCTCTTGATCAAAATGGGGAGCTAATAAAACTTACTTATCCAATAAAATACCACGTGACTAAAATGGTAAATAACAATAGTCACCTTTTTTTTTTTTAACCATAGAGCCTATCTGATGTTGCAAAGTAGATAAATTTCTTTTTATTTCCAGACAACTTTCAGGTGACATTTACTTTTAGTATAATCACTTGTGAACATTACAGTCCTTTAGGATAAACAGTAGGATTCTGTGCAGTCCTATATATGGTTGTGTAATGAAACAGCTCTATCTAGAAACTTCTGATAATAACCTGAATTTTCCATGGGCCCAAAAGAAGAGAAATTGTCCATAAAAAAAATAATTCTCTGATCTAATGAAATCCTCTTCCAATACTACACAGCAAGACATCCCACACATACCCCTTCGCCACAGACGTTACAGTTGCAATGGCATGCCATTGCTAGTAGCAGCTCCTACAAGCTACCTTTGCCAAGTTACCTGAAGCAATTTATTTCTGTCAGTTGCTATAAAGTACACCACTGCCTCAACATAAATTTTCTTCTTTTAGCTGAAATCTGTATTTCAAGACTGCTGTCCAGCATGAAAGCAAATACCAAATAATGGACAAGCTATTGTACTTAGATTCTTCAACTATTGTGACACAGAAATTAAATGTCTGATTAAAACTTTGTAAAAATTGTATAATACCACTGCCTAGGAAGTCTTCATTTTTATCAAGGTCTTATTAATCACACATTTTTTAACTTTTGCCCCAAGTAATTTAAAATTCTCAAGTACTTTGATTTAGAAATGTTCAGTAACATTTTTTCTTCTATCTGATTTCAATAACAAGGAACAGAAATTGAATATAAGACAAAATACACACTTTGAAGTGAAAATAGTAACAGGATTCAGTGACTTTACTAATAACTGAGTTACTGTACTGTAGGCTTACTTATATTAGGGGAATTTTTCCAGTCTAAAAATGTAAATTAAGCTTTTATATCAGTAACTGGACACAGCTAAATAGTTACTTATTATCTGAATAGCCTACAGATCACAAGCTTCTCCAGTAAATGTTCAGACATCTATTCTCTTTTCATATCTCCTATGGATATAGTCTCACTCATGCTAATACATCTGACCTCAAACTTTAATAGTTAGACTAGAAAGTCAGAGCCTATATGTGCTTTATTGTTGTATTTGAATGGCACCTTTTTAGAAAAAAATCAAATGGAAACTCAAAGAGAATAGGAGGATCTACAATCTCTTGGTATTAATGCATCATTCCTTCACTTGTGTGATTTATTCTCATAGAAAGACAGTGAGTAAGAAACTCTTGGCACTAACTATATTTAATGTCTTCTTTTGCAAAAATCTGCATATGAATTTTCCTTACAAAAAGAGCTCAACCAAAGCAAGCTTTTCCACCCAGTGAATAGAAGTCCATACAATCTGGCATATACAAAGCAGCAAAATGGTATCTAGATGTTTTCCTACACACCAAGAACAAACACTACTTTTCCAAAGGGTTAAGCAAACAGCAAGAACACTGTAATATGTATTACATTTATAGACATGCCTCTGATTCTCTACTACTCTTCAGTCACTCAGGTTTATATGGGATATGGGATTTGTTCCGTCTTTTTAAAGTAGAAGCATCAGAGATCTTGGAAGAGTGAAACATGAATAGTCAATACAGATTAAATGCAGTGAAGCATCAGATTTTGCAAGCATGTTTGCATACCCTATGTTTATGTCTAGAAAGTAATCAAATTATAATTTATATAATTGTGTTTATTTAAATTGGGAACCAAACCTAAAAACGAATAATGGATCAAGTGCCTTTTCCTTAAATCAACTTCAAATGCAAGCAAGAAGCATATATAATTTTTTTTTTTACTCAGACTATGAGAATCTAGGAAAGATAAGAAATTAGAGGGTAAATTTCAGCATTAGCCAAGAGCAATGACTACAAGGTGTTCTAAAATCTGAAATTAAACCATATTATATATCTAGCCATCAGGACAAAGATTTTTCCAAAGAAGGTAATGAGACAAGGATAGACATGTTTTTCATATTAATACAAGATGTGTTTTACATTCAGTGATGGTTTAAAAAATGAAGTCAGTCACTATAAATACAAATACATATGCCTTTTGGACTTTATCTAGTAGCATAAACAATACCTTGTTATTAAGAGAGCTTGTAATGGAGCTACACATGATTGTTATGGAATATCCTTAATGGCTGCACTACAAACCCCTTAAAATGAACACCATATCTACAGACTGGAATAACCGCAGGTGAACACCACACTAAAGCTGTGGTTGCATCAACTGGTTAAGCTGTGCCACAGTGAAGTATTTAACTTTAAGTTACAAAAAAATAAAATTGCTCCTCATCTAAAAGCAATTTGGTTCATCCCATCAGTGCTAACTGCTGAACTGGTTATGCAGTCATATATCCACCATCTAATACCACTTGTGATTAAATGCAGATTGAACACTGTGGCATGGTGTATTTTGCCTCAGTTTGTGCCTTAAACTACCCACGAATCAATAGGGGGGTTTGGAGTTTTACAAGATCAACTTTCATTTTGTTTTCCAGTTCTCAGCTTTAATAATCACATTCTTCTGAGATAAAAAGTGACTGTCATGCAAATAGGTTCTTTCAATGTTTTTACTGACAGGCAGTAGCATTGTTGCTCTCATGAAGACCAGGAAAGCCCTTCAAAAATTTTTCAAATACCCTTCTCAGCTCTGAATTTCTATTTTTTCTTCTCCAAGAAGACACCAATCATAATGGAACAGTTACTAAAAACTATGAAGTGGCCTCATCTTGAATTGAGAGGGATAAATGGGGAGACTGGTTCTGTTTTTATCTAAATACTGAAAGAGAAAATGCTGTGTCCTATAAACATTTTTCACACAACAGGAGACTTCCAAAAAATAGGAGCAAAACACTAGCAGAAAAAGTCAAAGAATTCACTTAGAGATTAATGTGTATATAAATATTACCTGCACCAGTAGTAGATACAACTTTGGGCTTGCTGCGTGCACCATCACCTTTCGTTGTATAGGCTGTCACAGTGAAAGAGTATGCAGTTTCAGGCTGAAGTCCAGAAATTATCATTTCCTAAGATGAAACAGAACAAGAAAAATTAATTGAAAATAGATTGTATGCCAAAAGAGTATGGTATCCTTCAGAAACCCCCTTTATATTACACACAGTGTGTACATATTCGAGCTATTGGCAGTGAAGGCAAGCATTTTCTGTTCTGTGTGAAATACTTCATAATGCAAAACCTGTCACTCACTTAAACAATAAAGGTCATAGAATCATAGAATCATAGAATCAGACAGCTTGGAAAGGACCTTTGAGACCATCAAGTCCAACCCTTGATCCAACACCACCGCAGTTACTAGACTACGGCACTAAGTGCCACGTCCAGCCTCATCTTGAAAACCTCCAGGGATGGAGAATCTACCACTTCCCTGGGCAGCCCATTCCAATGGCT
>VXAY01003238.1:67330-90941 GCA_013399855.1 Oxyruncus cristatus | reverse complement strand
CCCCTCATCCACCAGGCGCGTCACCCGATCGTAGAAGGAGATCAGGTTGGTCAGACAGGACCTGCCCTTCCTAAACCCGTGCTGGCTGGGTCTGATCCCTTGTCCATCCTGTAGGTGCTGTGTGATTGCACTTAGGATGATCTGCTCCATAACTTTGCCAGGCACTGAGGTCAGGCTGACAGGCCTGTAGTTTCCCAGATCTTCCTTCCGGCCCTTTTTGTGGATTGGTGTGACATTTGCCAACTTCCAGTCATCTGGGACCTCCCCAGTGAGCCAGGACTGTTGGTAAATGATGGAAAGCAGCTTGGTAAGCTCTTCTGCCAGTTCCCTCATCACCCTAGGGTGGATCCCATCTGGTCCCATGGACTTGTGAGGATCCAAGTGGCTCAGCAGGTCTCTGACTGTTTCTTCCTTGATGACAGATGTGTGTCAGCACACATCCAAATAGTATGTCTCAAGTACTTTAAAGAAAAAGGCCAAAGGCTTAGTGGTGTGAACAGTGAATAAAGTCTTCTGAAATATCTTGCATAAGTAATACTACTGACATTGTGAAATGCATGCATATGTAGATATGAGAAACTCTGTTTCACTTAGTCATTCACAGGATATCACTGACATAGTTCTAAAACACCTAATAAGAAAAGTGTTGCATTTATAGCCACACTTTGTCAGTAATGATGCTTTAGCTGAACAAGGAAACCTTATTACTTTCATTGCACCCTGTGTCACTGTTTGGACTATGCCTCTATATATCTCAAAGGACTTCAGAAACAACTTCCTCTTCAGCTCTAAAAGAACTACCTACAACAGCATTACAAATCTGGACTGAGGATACATCTGATGGCCCTCAAATAAACAACAGGAGCTACAAAACAAGTAGCTCTTCAGCTTGTACAAATGAACAGCAATAACATCAAACTGCAAGTATCAAAGCAAGGGGGGATTCTTTTTACACATGTATGCGCACACACAGAAGATGGTGAAGGGTGAACGACCAGAAATGCACTAAACTTATGTCATGCTATAAGGGCAACATGAGGACTAAGTCTTGACATGCATTATATAAATAAATTTTATAAGCAAATATAAAAGGACAGTATTTGGAAACGACTGGCTTTAAGTTCCCAACTTTTAACCTGTAAGCACTGGACTATTCCATTGCACTTCCAGATGCGTGAATGAATTTACAGAAAATTTCAATGCTGCCAGAGAGATGGTGTATTTATGCACCCAGAATAAATAGCAAATGTGCAATCACACACCCCTCAGATGCAATAGCTATGAACAGTTACTATAAAAATTATGGGTTGGACTATTCCTAGTCTATGAATTTCTCAAGACAGTGGGTATGAGCTTACTAAAGATGTGATTAGAATTCAACATTGTATTTACAATCAGTTATCAGCAATCTAGAAAAAACAAGGTAATGGTTAGAATGAGTGGACAAAATAGCTCCAGTAAAAAATTACTACCAGAAAATCTCTTCCTTAGACTCTATCTCAGAATTGAATTGACCCTTAAGGACAAAATCAGTAAGACAGACTTCACATCTTTCACAAGGAAATTGCACCTGATATTAACAGACTTAAACTAGAAGGCATTAAAAACCCCAAAACCAAAGCACTGATGAAGATATTAGCCTCACGTAAAACAAACAGTTAGCTCTTCATGGGGTAAGAGATATGACTGCATGTTTCAAAGTGTGACTTGGATACAGCAAACGTTATTACTCAGGCATAAATAGTGCATGGCATCTGGCTTTTCTGATAGCATACATTTATTTCACCCAAAAGAAAGCACAACTGACTTCAACTTTTAGTTACACAAAAAAGCTGTTAACCTTAAATTGAATGCAGAAAAATACAAGGATTGGTATGCAACTCTGAACCACTTCTGTTTTATTTTTCTAACACCTTACAAAGAAGAAATTGTGAGGCAAACTTAGTGACAGCCATCAAAAAGATGAAAACACAAACCAGTGTTGTACATTTTGGCATCATGCTATACCTCAGAATAAGCAAGCAACAGTTAGTCTCTCTCCCTGGGAAAAGAAAAAAAAACCCCACCCCCCACCAAAAAAGCATCATAAAAGAAAATCTTTGATGTTAGGAGCATGCATTTGTGCAAGTGACAATAAAAACCAAAACCAAAACAAAACTCAAAAAATACCACAAAGAAAGCTCAAAAAATTAGAACAATGCTACAAGCAAACAAGTAAAAAAACGAAAATCCCAAGCCAAACCCACATTGTTTTTCTGCCCAGTCAAAAACTACTTACATGTTCAGTAGTATCATCATATTCCCACTGATTTAGAATAAAGGAAGTTGAAGGGAAAAACAAAAGAAATAAGGAGATTTGTAGCCTGGTTGAGATAAAGTTTTCTTCTTAATAGTAAAATAAATATGAAAGATGTCTCAAAAAATTGTTTACAGTTTGAATTAATTGTGTAGAATCACATGGAATTTGGTTAATTAAATCAGGTGGGACATTTTTAATTCCATTTCTGTTTTCTCTAAAAACCAGCTACTTTCCTTGAGAAACGAAGGAAGTAATGAATTCTCTTGTACCACGTAGTATTATTTTATAATAGTTTGTATTAAAAGTTATTAAGGCAGAATTAAAGGTTACCTGGATTAGTTAATCAAGTTACCAGACTATATGCTTCAGTTTCCTAAATTAATGCAATGCATTATTTAAATTAATAGTAGGATTTTTAAGTCCTGAAACCTAACCACACTGATATTATAACCTCAGGGTCTTCACACCTGCACAAGCCCTGATCACATGCATCACAGAAGTATGATAGGTGGGAAACAGTGGTAGGAAGAGAAAGCAGTTGACTATTCAGCATGGAACAATGGCAAACAGGCAGGTCAAAGCCAAACTTGACAAAAGAAGAAATACAACTTTTGCCTTTATGATATTTGGGCTCAAATATCTCACCTAATCTCCAGTTACTAACTTTCCAGTATTTAAAACTGTTTAAACTTAGAGAGGTTGAAAGTAAAAATTTGTGCAAGGAGGAGGAGAACCAAAGCACACTAGCATGTCCTTTTCCATCTCCTTTCCCTTTTCCCTTTCCCTTCCCACTTCCCGAACCACTTTCATCTTTCTCTCCACTGAATTTAAGCTGTAAGAACATCATGTTTTGCAAAATAGTTAAATAAGTACTGGAAGGTAAAACTGCAACAAAGACGTCCAGACACAGAGATGGTATTTTGAGAATACAGTCATCAGCAAAACGCAGGCGTAGCAAACCTATTCTCAAAAAAGGTCTCTGCAGAACTCAAACTTACAACTAAAACTGGGAGAAAAAGAAAAGTAAAACCCCCACATATTTACTTACATAAAATACTTCAGAAGCAGGTTTAACTCTTTAATTTAGGTTGATAATTTCTTTTAATTTTCAGTCAATCCAGTCATAAACCATGGGCTAGGATAAGAGGTGTGTACTTGATAATAATTTCAACATAGGATGACTCCTCCAGTACCAGAAGCTTTGGAAATCTTAAGTTCTACAGAACACTTGTATCAATCACTAAAATCCTAGTTGGAGAAGCTTTTAAAACTTGATGTTTTCGTCACCTCATAATCTCATCATCTCATAATTTCTAAAACATGGGAAATTTTGCAATATAAATAACCGCATGCCTATTTAAACTAACTCCTCATTTTATTACATTTATGATGTGAATAACAAAAAGTATAAATACCTCAGTGGTTTTCTAAAGTTGCACTAGGAAAATTCATTTCTTGTGAAATGTGTGCTGAGGTGTGTACGAGCTAATCACAGAAACAGGGTAATAATGGGCTAACACAGGCTTCTAATGATTTTAGGCTCTCCACTGAAACAATGCAATAGCAGATGGGTGGAAAAGGCCATGCACAATTTGCTACACTTAATGTGACCTGGGTCAGACCACCCTGACGCTTTAAAACATCAGAGCGTAGGTACAGGGTGTCCATCCCTCTCTAGCTTTAGGAGAACCGGAAGAATGACACATCTCAGCATTCAGTTGTAGACCAATAGAGAAAAAGGTGTCTAGGTTTGGCCCAAAAACCTTTAAAAGTAAGTGTTCTACAAAAAGTTTTTTAAATAGAGATAAAAAATGTTAGCTGGTAGGCTGATAAAGAGAAAGAAAAAAACAACATACACAAATGATGAAAGGCAGCTCTGGATAGCTCTCTGGTACATTAAATGTCTTCACTGTGACCTAGAAAAGAACATGAAGTGTTCGAATTACCTGTGCATCAGCCAGCATGATGTCCTTCAGCATGGGTTGACCCTTTGGCTCTCCATTTTCCATCCTCACGTAGTGGACCTGGTATCCTCGGATCTGACCATGCTGCTTATTGGGCACAGGTGAGCGCCATGACACTCTAACAGCAGTAGAGTTGACAGCCTCTACCTCGACTTTGCGAGGAGGACCACTAGGAACTGGAACAACATCATTGGACAGAAGAGAATTACAGGCACCTCTCCCACCCATGGCTTTTTCTTTTTCTTAAAAAAGGGCAGACTCACTATGTTTTCTTTGAAGAATACAAATCATTCAACAAATGAAACTGCTCAACCAATCTGCTCTACCCTTCAGTGAAAAGATCAAAAAACATGACTGATGCAAAAAATGGAAGAAAAAGGAGTATTAGAGAAATAGAAAAACATGTAAAAATGTACAAAAGCCAAGGAAGATGCTTTGAGATTCAAAGCATTATAGTACAAAGAGATATTTTAATCATTGAAATAATAATACTACAATAACAGCAACAAAACCACAAAAGATTTCAAAAAAAGTTTCTCTTGTTTTTGTTCGCCAAGTTCTATGTTTTGTTTTGTTTTGATTTTTTTTCCTCAGTAGCTTAAAAAGCAGGCTGATAACAAGGCGGTCTTCTGTCACTTTCAAGAATGGAAGAAAAGAAAATGTGTGGAGCATCAGTTTTCCAGATCAAAAAACAAAACAAAAAAAAAAAAGCCCAACCAAAAAAAAGAGAAAAAAACACCCCCCCCCCAAAAGCAAATCAAAAAGCACAATATGGAAGAAGAAAGCAGTTTAAAAAAAAAACCAACAAAACAAGGAAACAAAACCTGAAAAAAAGTTTATAGACCTAAGTGTTTAAAAATAACAATGATGGTAAAATTAAGGAAAAGGAAGAAAGTTTTTTTCCTGAGAGGTATTTTAATGGTCAAGGAGGAGCAAGAACGATATGTACAGGCACAAAGGAGCAGCAAATTCATGTCACTCACAAAACCAGTGCTTTCTGATTAAAAAAATACAAAAATATAAAATATAAAAATGGTGTAGAAAGTCTTTGATTAAAAAGCTCAAAGGGCAATAATAGCTGATTATATTTGGTAAAAAAAGAGGAGCAGAAAAATTACTGTTTAGCCTACAGAAAAGACAGCAGATCGACAGAGAGTCATAGAGGTGCAAACTGATGTAGTGGAGGCAACATACCATCTTCATCTGTCCGAATCAATACTGCTAAGCTCTCTGGGCCAGGTCCAACATCAGTGTGAGCAGTCACAGATATCCGGTACTCAGTCCATTTTTCCAGCTGTTCCAAAAGGTATTGGGTACTGTCCGAGGAAATTCCCAAAATTTCACGGGGCTTGACATCTTCTCCATCAATCCCAATATACTTGATGGAGTATTCAGTGATAATGCCGTTCTGTTTTTCCACCGGTGGAGGTTTCCAACTTACCAAAATGCTAGTGGAGCTGGGGCTTGTGCAACTAATGTCTTGAGGAGGAGCTGATGGCTCTAATTTCAGTAGTGGGTTAAAGGAGGATTTGAGTGGAAGGATAGGAGTGATTGAAAAAAATGAACAAAAGAAAAAATAAAAATAAATAAAAGGCAACCAAATGAAAATAATAAAGAAACAATAAAAAAAAGTAGAAACTTAAAAAAGCAAAACATCAGATAATCTTATGCACCTTGGCTTATTAACATGAGGAAACTGAAAATGAAGAGATCAACTAAACAGTGAAAAAGGATGTAGGGGAAATATATGAAAATGAAGCCTCAAAATAATATTACCTACCTGTAATTAAAATTCTTCTTGAAATAAACAAAAACGTAACACTTTTATGACTACTGATCTATCCTTATAACCATTGCAATTAGTGCAAGCTGTATTATTGTAAATGACATGTGACACATATTTACTTACAAATTTGGACATATCCCCTTCAAGTGGCTTTACTTTCCTTGAGAAAAAAAATCTCTTTTAACAGAACTCCTAAAAACTTGCAGTAATTGCTAGAAATTTCTCCACAGATTGCCATTTTTGCAGCCTTTCCACACTCTTAAACAAATTCTTTTTTTTTTTTAAAATAACAGAGTCTGCCTGACACAAGTCAACCATAAATTACATTTAAATAGAAAGCATTTAATGAAACATTTATTGTACACAACATAATAGGAGCATGCAGTCCACAGAAGATGAAGAAAGTTTTAGTCAAAGATTTACCTACCAGGAAAAAGTGACAGGCTTGTTGATTCTGACTGTAACTTGTACTTACCCTAGATCAGCTGTCAGTTTTATTTTTTTAACTCCTCTTGGAGACACCTTTGCTAGCAAAGAATTAATCCTACCAGTAATGTAAATTACTTCTACAGAAAAAAAAAAAAAAATCTACTCCAAACAATGCATCAAGAGAGCAGGTACAGCAGGTATTCATTTTACAAAGAGAGTTTACAAGCTCAGCACATCAGAATGGTGAGAGTTTCTGACTTTGTTTCATCTCCTGTCACCAGCAACAATCTTCCAGAGCAGAAATGTTCACCTTTACTGACTTGCTCTTAAAGGAATATGTTAGCATATTTACCATTTCCAAGCTCCAGGACATTTAAGCATATATGTCATTTCCCTACTTTCAGTGAAGCAAATCAAGTACTGAAAGTTAGGTATGCATTTATGGGCTTAAATGCACTTAGACTTAGCAGATTCTACACTTACTAACAGATCATTCAGAGCGCTAAAAAAAAAGGAGCCGTAGCTCAAATTCACTAGCAGAAGTAGCAGATGCAGATTCATTTCCTATTTCTGCCTTCTCTCTTCTAAGGAAAACATATATTTTATTGTCTAAGACCTTTATATCCCCCTGCCTCCCCCCTCCCTCCAATTTTCTTTCCATTTTTTAAGGGAAAAAAGAAACAAATGGATATTTATATTTATACTAGGTACATGAAACAAAAAACAACAAAGAAGGCCTAGGACCCTTCTGTGACCTCCTGCATTTACACATGTAGCTTTCAGTTCCCTACAGCTCTTTTCACAGGGATCAATGGCTTTTTACTCTGTACAGTACACTGCTCTTCTAAAGGGAAAGTAGGAGGCAATGTACCAGTATTTCAACCACCTAGAAGAGGTGGATGGGGGAACCGATTTATCACATTTGGGATTCTTTTTATATACACTTATTCAGTAATCAAGTACTGAAAACATGTGGATCTCCTTCTACCATTATCTTGTGCAGGAAGTAAAATACTTGTAAAATGTCCCTTAAGGGTCTGACAAAAAAGAAATAAATCCCTGCAGCATCTTCCTCTGACACCAAGATGAAAGGCAATAGCATATTCTGGTGAACACTGCTAATAAACTCATAGAAGTTTATTAATTTTTAATTCATTATACTCTGAAAATGCAAATATATGGCACTTACGTAAGCGAGGATAATTTGAAGGCTACTTGTGTAACCAGTTTTATTAATGTATATACTTTTCTTAAAACAAACTTTTTTTGCAAAAAAGAAGGTTGTAATATTTTCAGCAAATAACTTGGGTCTGACCCCTGAAATCAATTGGATCTCCCTACTACCTGAAGGCAGAAGGCTGAGAAAAACACATGTTCTTATATTTAAGAAGGGAAAACTGGCAATAACCTTATACACGGAACATGCAGCCTTGGCTCCTAGATGTTTATTTTGTATGCACAGTCTAAGCAATCTTCGCTCAATACAAGAGAATGGGCATTCCAAATGACTCTCAGAATAAATAAATACCTTTTTATTAATCAAATTATTGATTCTGGATTACTAAAATGAAAAGGTGCCTTGCCACTACCTCTAAAACCAGCCTTGTTACATAGCTGTCTTTTATGCTTATTCCAAATGCCTTAGAAGTGCTTCAGAAAGACATTTAGCTTTAGCTAAAGCATGTAGCACTGTGTCTCCAGTCACATTAACTGCTGTTAATAAATAACACTAACAAGGAATGATTGTGTAATGATGTCTGTCATGACTGCAAATTAAAAAGACTCATGTCAATTGAGAAACTGAATTTTCTGTTTTGAATAATATTACTTTAAAAACAGGCCATTTAATTTAAAACAAATACAAATAGAACTGCACTAAGTTTTAAAATGACGCA
Source organism: Oxyruncus cristatus (assembly GCA_013399855.1). NCBI lineage: Eukaryota > Metazoa > Chordata > Aves > Passeriformes > Cotingidae > Oxyruncus > Oxyruncus cristatus. The sequence goes on along the minus strand of VXAY01003238.1, from coordinate 82,568 downwards.
TTATAATGCAAACTGTCAGAAAGGCATAATCTATCAGGCAAAAATAACATTTATGGACATCATATGCTATATATGCTATATCTGATTGTTTTAGTTGTCTTAATTTAAATATTTTAAGGTGTATATATAAATCCCCGACAAATTCTTACTTCTCATTTGCAGGCAAATATGATGAGTTTCATGACACTGTTTCCATAAGCATCAGTGAAAATACTATTTTTCTACTGGTGTACAATGACTGAACATTGTAAAAAGCCCAGATTAAGAAAATCTAACAAAATCAGAATTATTAGCTATTATAGAAGAATTGTTAAGAAATTTTTGGTACAGTCTGAAGTATTCAACATGACCCACTCTACAGATTTTTGTACTTCAGAGAGATGCTGCAGTAATAACCTAGTATTGCAGGACATATGCAGACTGGTGGAATTTTATGGGTGAAGGACTGCTATTAATGCACACCTATTGCATGATACAACATTTTACCTTATTAGAACATAAAATAAAACATGATTTGACAGCATTATATTGCCTCCTTAGACACTGGTTTACAGAGGCTGTTTTTTGAAACTATGCAAAAGCCACTCATATATTAAGTTGATCACAATACACCTGAAAAAATACACATTCTAAGCATTCTTTTGCTGTATTAAGCAACATGAATCCTGTATTTTACCTTTACTGATGCCTCTCTGGACTAATGAGATTAATCTCTTCAAGAAGTACAAGACAAGGGAATAAAGTTTGCCAGGAAAGACACCTACTTGACTGCATGGTTCTCGCTGAGATTTCTGCTGTTGAAGCACCCAGGCCTTGAGGGGACCGTGCAGCGAGACGGAATAAGTAGAGGCTGTTTGGTCTTAAACCTTGCAGACGATAAGATGTAGTAGGTTCGGTGGAAACCCGTTGCTAAAGGTAAGCATAAGAGGATATCTTGATTAGAATTCAGAAACTCTGAATTCTGTATGTTGCCTATAGAGGAAATGCTTTCATACTCTCATAACCCCATTGAGAAAACCTTAAATTCGGGAAAATAAATCAGAACCAAACTAAACCAAGACAAAAATTAATACATTAATTTGACCAACACATAAAAGGAACAGTATTTTTTAAAGACAACAGTTTAACAGGTGGAACTCAGAGACAGAAACATTGATTGACTGTTTGAGGAACAAAGCATACTTTTCAGGCAATACCACATGAACAAAACCTCTTTCACAACAGTGACTACATGATTTTACAGTGTGAGTAATCTTGGGTTTAACCTTGTAGTTAAATTTTGTCTTCAAATCATTAAGAAGCAAAATTTTCCAAAGGGTAACATATTAAGCAAGGGCCTGCATCCTATTTGGAGGTGAAATATGTTCTTGCCTCCTTCCACTAAATAAGCTTATGCATTCAGTGTATGTGTGAAGCTGTCATAAATGTGAGCTCAGTTGAAGCATTAGCAATGAGCAGATGATGCAGAAGAAACAAATGAGACTGACACTCTCCTGCTGCCTTCTGACATTTCTGGCTTCTTTATTTTGTCCAGGATACCTTGTAATATCGTATTTTTCCTATCAGAAAATTGTTCTGAAGTTTATGGTAGAAACACAACAGAGGACCTCAAACTGAAAATTCTTTATGAAATAATGGATCAGAATGAGTCCATAGCACGTCTTCTTCTTTAGAAAAAAACACATGCTTTCTTCCCAATTATTATTGGAAGATTAAAAAGGCTTGAGAATTCTCTTACATGATGGCATAGAGAAAAAAAAAAAAATCTAAGGCTGAAAATAGACTTCAGCATCCAAGTATAAGTCCAAAAAAAGCTGAACAGGTCCATAACATGCCCCCAAACGCTTTTGCTTCCAAGCCTTTGTAGAGGAACAGGCTTGGAGAGACATAATCAATCATCCAGTCTGAAACTGGATGGAACTTCTGTGAAAGACTCATTGCTGTCTACAGTAAAATTCCACTGGCTGGTAACCATCAACAGCATTTTCGGCTGTTTACACACTTTCAATCTGTCCCTATACTAACTCTTGGGTTTAACAAAGTCTTAAGCATCAAGGCATTTGTACTAAAGAAACTTACTAATCCATGAAATTTAAACCATTGCAGCATTTTACATCTGACTCACTAAGGATTATTTGAAAGATGTACAATTGCCACTTACCTCCTCCCCATGTTCCCCATCTTTGTAAACCAGTTCATAGCTGGAAATGGTATCAGAGCGTGGAGGTGTCCAGGAAAGCAATATGCTCGTTTCAGATTCAGGTTCTGCTTTGAAGTTCAGTGGTTGACCAGGCACTAAAGAAAAAGTTGAGCAGTGTTGCCTATTATTTATTTGGCTACTTCAACACTTTCAAGCATTTTAAAATATTATCTGAATATTTCACACAATATTACTTTTATTTAACTTACTGAACTTTAACAAATTCATTTACGGCACTGTGAATAAATTCACAGTGTAGAAAAAGAATACTGATACATTTAATTCACACTTTAAAAATTACCAATGGTTTCAAATAAATGTTTCACAGTATAAATAATGCACTCAAAACTGAAAAGCACTTGAAGAGATGCCTAGTGATAAATACCAGTGATCAAATAACCTCCGTGTGAAATTGCAAATATATACATCCATAATTGGTGTGTGTATGAGGAAAAGCTAGTAGAACACGATTGGCTGGAATAGTCTAGAATAAAGTGTTAAAACCATTACATGCATTTCCAAATACGAAAGTTACTTGCTCAGCTAATAAATAAAAGATAGTAAACACATCCTGTTCTTTGAGTTACCTACATTCATATTGAATGTTTGTGTAATCTAAAGAAGAGATCTTCAGTTATGTTCTCATTAGTGACGTATTTCTACACTTTAAAGACTGGTACTTTTACCAATATAGTTGAATTTCTAGCAACAACACTTCATAATTGCAAGAAGTAAAAAAACAATTTTGATTGTACTAGTCAAGAACATTCTCCATCGTTATTTCTTGGGTAATGGTCACAGAAATTATCTAGATCAAATGTTACCCTCATTTACATCTTCAAAGCTAAAGCAAACAATAAGGCTGACTGGGAAAAGACTAAAAAATATAACTCTATCATTGGATTGTATAAAATAGTTCTGGTACCCAAGTTCTAAAACATTACTTTCAGTTAACGGTGCTGTTGATAAGGCATGAAACAGTTTCTCACAGCATTTCTAGCTATTTGAGAATAAAATGTAGCATGTTATTTTTTAAGGGGAAAAAAAAATACCTCTCAGCACACACTGAGAACAGGTGTGACAAATAGAATGTGACAATAATGATGTCACATTTTTCAGGGGAAAACTGTACTACAGCTTTACAAGTATGCATCTTTTGTACAGTGAAATACCTAAAAATTCCATGGAGCAAACAATAAAAAGAATTCATATTTTAATTTTTATCTTCCCCAGACTTTTACAGACTATTACTCTGAGGATAACACCGCCCTTGTGTATGCTGGTACAGATTGGATACCTAACTTCAAACAGGCAGATAACCTTTCTACATGAGGTGCATATTCAAGCTCCTGTGTGGAGGTTGCAAGTCCCTACCATTCCTTTTTTTTTCAGTGAGTGAGAGTAACGAGAGACCAACCTCATTTACAGGAATAAAAAGGGATAGAACTAAGTAGCTGTTTTTCTAAAAGATGCCTGGTCTAAAAGTCTACTTGCTGCCTAAGTACTGCAAAGTGCAAGTGGAAGAGATCACAAAGCACAGGGAGCAATTACAGCATATATCAACTAAACATTTTTGACATAAATACTTCTGGTTTTGCAAGGAGAGGCTTCAGGGCTGGGGATGGCTCAGGTGGGAGAGAGGATAGTTTTGGGGGTACTCAACAGCACTCCTAGCACTGATGGAAGGGATGGAAGAAATGCAGCCAGGCTCTTCACAGAGTGTGGCAGTTGAAAAGCAGAGGCCCAAGCTGAAATATGAGAGGCTCAGGACAACACAGCAATAAAGCCAGGGGCCAGGGAAGTTGACCATACCAGACTGGAGGTGGGGTACACTTCAACTGAGTGAAGCCCTAAGAAAGTTAGTTTGACCCCACAGCTGAGCCTGCTCTGGGCAGCAGCTGTGGCTTGAGACCTCCCTAGATGATCATCCTACCAGCCTGAACTGTTCTGTGATATTACAATCTGTACTGAATGTATGGATACATGAATTGTAGAACACAGCCAGGCAGCAATAGCAAATGATCAGTCAAGTGACTCATACGAAGGCTGGTACCATCTGTTATGATAGATACGGCAGCAGATGGAGAACTAAGAGTATTTCCTGTCTCTCTGCATGTTTTAAGACCCTCATTCTCCAAGTATTCCTTTAAAAAAAAACCTTTTGTGGTCTTAGGTCTGCAATTCTCAATAATTTTTTAAGACAAGTTGATGGCTAATTTGACTTTTCCAAATACTGTTTGTCAAAATAATACCTTGCTGCAAAATTCAGTCTCCCTTCAGATTTTTTAACTACAGTTTGGCAACTCTGATGCTGAAAACACTGACAGAAGAAAGAGGTGACAGAGAAATCTGCATTGCTCCAGGCAGATAAAGAGAAGGAGATGAAAGAAACAAAATCAAAATAACAGCAACTAAACACATCGTATTGCTGGTAAACTCTTGTAGGGAATCCAATGCTTAAGACAAAGGAAAAATACCAGTTAAGAAAGAAGAATAACTTTTAAACTATTTAGGATTTATGCCTAGAACACACAAAATCTGCTCAAAACAATCTTCAGAGGTATATAGCAGTGGCTCCAAGCTGGAGCTGACAGAAGCTACTGGTTTACTTCAGAAACAGAAAAAAAAAAACAAACTAGAGAAACTTTAAAATCTATGTAAGTGGACTTCATACTCTAACTGAAGTGTTTTTAATTTCACACATCAAATCTAACTCCATATTAGTGCTGTACTTGGGCAGGTCACTAAAGGGAATGTTTCTGAGCAGGCAATACCATCTTTTCTGCTTTGAGGGCAATATGCTCTACAAAAGTACATTAAAACGCCTAACTTCCCTGTGCTCCAATTATTAGTCTTCTTGCTTCTAAACATGACAAATCTTAGATAGTACACACAATGAAAGACCACAATGCAATAACAAAACACAGAACGAAGTCCATGACTTTGTTCAAAACTTCATATAAAGTTCTACATTTTTGCTTGCCTAGTCCTCTGTGTTTATTGCTGGATAACCAGAAACAAACACAGAGTGCTGGACATTTTCCTTGTGGTTTTATGTCCACCCCTGATTAAAGTGCCAGAACAGAATTACAAAATGGGATCTCAAATCAGAAAGGCACTTTAGTTTTCTGCACAGCTCCTCAGCTGGCTGAGGTAACCAGAAAACCATTCCAGGACTGTGCTGGGTTTGCAATACTGGAAAAGAGTCTCCAGGCTAAAAAGAGACCCATGACATTGCTAGGGTGAAATCCATACATAGACAAAAACTCAATCAGTTCAATTAGAAATCAGTTTTGTAAAGGACAATAGATTGACCAAGAGAATTTACAATCAGTAGAGAATCTAAAGAGACAAAGAGTTTATGCTTCTACTTCCTCTGAAAGAAGCATGAAACTCTACAGAGAAGCTCTTGCAACTGAGAGACATGAGGTTTCCCCCCTCATGTGTTCATAACAGAAATTTTATATGCCTGGTAAAGTAGTTAGCTTGCTACAACACAGAACAGTATTCACTTGCAAGGGGCTCTTTTCCTCTGATTTTCTAATCCTCTTTTACAGTAACAGCTCCAGAAACATTAATTTTGTTTAAGCTAAGGTTTCATTTATGTGCCCTGCAAGTCAGATACTTAACCTTCTCATTACTGTCCCTTTTTGTATCTTCAAAACATTAGCCCATTATAACTGTAATGAGTCTTAGTCTCTAAGCCATGGAGAATCCTTCGTTTAAAATTAATAGTGTGTTTTATATTTTAAGTTTTTGTCTAAAGACGCATATGCTTACAGGTGCATATTCATTTCCCTGAATACTTTTTCTCTCTCTTTCTCCAATAATCCACTATCCAATAGACCTTATGTATCTCTCAATCTCCCCTCTTTCTACCAAAGCTCAGAACACAAACAAGATTCTCTTAACTCCTTCAGTAGCTATCCTCTCTTGGCACAGTAAAAATGAAACCAAATTAAACAAAATTAAATGAAACAAAAGCAAAATCAAACCCAGACACTTTAAAACTCTAAATTTGTCTGGTACACACAGTTCAAAAGATGTTTCTCAGAGTGTATGTACTTCTGACCAGTTTAAGCACAGAAAGGAAATATAGGAAGATACAGAATAAGCATGTGCTGAGCCCCTAAACTGGACACAGACCAACAGAGCTTTTGTTTTCTAAAAAAGTAAAAAAAGGGGAAGAATTATCACATTAAAACTTATACAATATTTCTTCTGTCTACATTTTGGTAAGTCAATTCCCCTAAATAACAGTCCAGTCCTGTCTTCATCCTCAAGGGAATAAAATCTTTTGGCCCAAAAGGCAAGAATAAGGACTTTACTAGGTATAACTTTTGGAATTGATCTTGCCTTATTCAAAAGGCTCAGCTTCACAGCTTTTTTTGATTAAAAAATTTCTTAAATTTATCATAAAGAAAACACTGCTGAAAACAACTGTTTAATTGTCCTATTGTGGGGCAATAGATGTGGCTTTGCCTTAAACTGCTTAAGTAAAATACTGAAAACCAAAACATGTTGGGTTTTTTTAATATTTTATTTCTGGTTGCCTGAAAAATGCTTCCTTCTCTTCCCCTCAAACTACATGCTCCAAGTCAATATTTTAATTAAAAACTTGCTTCATTGTCAGCAGAGTTTCAGCTGACCTGCAAAGTAAGAAGCCACTCACAGGCATTTCAAAAGAAAACTCTGCTGTACTAGGAAAGCAAAAATTCCTTATTAATTTTCATAATTTCTCTCCAAAGATCAGAATACACTTAAGGGAGTAAAGCTTTGAACTATTTAACAGAGCCTGTAAGTTGTCAGTAGGATTTTGTTGTATATATGCTCTAACACTGCCAAAGTAAGTATAAAGGTTAAGCTATATAATCATAATGGCAGGCTTATTTGTTTACCAAAAAATAGAAAAAAAAATTCAAACATACGTAATCAGCATCCTATTCCTATTTTTCCATTAAATCCATTTCTCCTGTTTTTAAATAGCACTATATTATTCACTTTAACATTTGGAATCAGTTTCATTTTGAGAGACTTATACTACAACAATCGTATTCACATTTACATGACAGCAAATCTGGAAGACAAGGGTAAGGAGAGCATTTTATTCTGTGGTGTTCACTGAAGAGAAACTACTGGATAGAAAAATAGGAGAATCTTAGTTTTTTTAAACATACCTTGAACTGGAGAACTGAACCAGACTTTCTTAGGTTTTTTCTCTTTTATGATTTAAAATGTTTGTATTTCAAGGAAACGTATCAGTGCTTAAATATGCCTCCTGTGTGCCCCATTTTTTTTTTTTTAATTAGCCAGAAATAAACATTATCAAGTCAACTCTGTTACGAAGTTGAAAGCATGTACTGAGAAAAGCTCCAGCACTATTAATTTTGGTATAATTTCTTCAGATTGCAACAGTAATCGGGAACAGATGGACATGATTAACAGCAAGTTCTATGAAGGTTTTAATAAACAGAGCTTTTCTGAAGTGACCTTAGCAAGTAATGTGACTTGGGACAGTCCAGCTGAGCCTCAGTGCTCATTATTTCGATTCCTTCATCCTTTACTGGGGAAGCCACTGTCAAACACTTTCTAATCTAAGAGGTTTACAGTTGTGAGTTAAAACACAGTTAACGAGCTCACTCAACCTTTTTCTTGGAAGGCGTTTTGCAGGCAGATTCAAGCAGAAAGCAGATGCCAATATAAAAACTAGTTCTGTGAGAAAGGTTGTGAATGCCAAAATTAAACTGTGGTGTACATATTTATATTTGCATGTGCATGCAGGCACATCTTAATGTACCACTGGAGGGTCCAAAAATAGTTAATTTTGTAACTTCTCAGCTGAGATACTGTGAAAGGAATCACTTAGATATTTGTGTAACACAACACCTAGAAAGATTCCAGGATAATACCTCAATTTCTATCTTTATTAAATGCATATTGGTAAAACACAGAAGTAAAAACTGGATGAAACATAACTGTCTACAGTTACATTTTAGAGATCTGTTTTTTAAGAATTTGAGGGATGCTAAATTCTGCAACAGGAAAACTTTCTGTACTAAAAAATTTAAGTAGTATTATATATTTCTACACAATCACTGACCTACAGTAATATTTCACAGAGCTTTCTCTGAACTGCTAGACAAAAGGAGCTTTTATTTCTTATTGCTACAATAAACCATTTTGTGCAGTGTAACTACACCAGAGCTTCTTGTCTGTGATTTCATAAAAAATTTTTTGCAATGTTTTTCACTGGGCTTGCTTGTCCTTTGCTAATAAAACTAATTCATGGACCTAAAACTCCTGAACAGAAACTAAACGACCTAACTGCAAACACGAACCATGAAAATGGTGACCTTTCTGTGTGCACTTTGTCGGATTCCATTTATAAATCCAAAGTGTACAGAACTGCTTCCTTGAACCTACACAAAGACTTGTTGTATTTAATGTTTTCACGTTTTACTTTGTTCTCAGAACCTTACCAGCTAGTCAAATACACATGTGGTACACACACATTTTGGACTTCCAAAAGCAAGGTTCACTAGAGTCATGTGGCATAAGGGAGCCTCATGACACCTAAACAAAGCCTACCAACACTGGCTACTCCTCAAAGAAAGCTACAAAGAACTATTTGACAAACATGTTTGGTGCCCAGAACATTGCCAAACAGAAGCCATAACACTTGGCCACCTTCAGAATGAAGGTCTCCCTAAGACTTCAGTTAAACTTCAGATAAATTTTTTGACACTGATGAAAAAAGAAATAAAAGTGTGAGAGGGTAATTTTCACTCTTCAGAGATAACGTGCACTGCAAAAGCTGCCTGAATAAACTGATTATCCTGAGAGGGATGTTTTTTGCAACATTTTAAACTCAAAGTCTCTCTCTGCAAAATTTCTGCATGCATTCAATTTTTTTTCACACAAATTCTGTTCGCTGCTAGCTTACCTCCTGTTTGAGTGATGACTTGAATGTCACTAGAAAGTGGTCCATCCCCAACAGAAGTAAAAGCAAGAACTTTCACAGAGTATGTTTTCTGGGGTACAAGATTCCCAATAGTGGTAATATGACTGTCAGCCACATTGTGCTTCATCCAACTGTTAACATGTTGAGTGGGGTCCATGGTGTAATAAACTCTGTAACCTTGTATTTGCCCATTAGGTTCCTCGGGTTCTTCCCACTGTACCAAAATGGTGGTAGAGCTCAACATACGGGCCTGCACATTGCGGGGTGCACTTGAAGGCGCTTGCTCTGAAGTCCTTGTTGACACAGGCTCACTGGGTGGCCCTCTCCCAATGTTATTTACAGCAACTACCCGAAATTCATACTCTGAATATGGGCTTAGGCCAGCCACGCTATAACGTGTTGTGGCCACACCATCAATTTCTTTATATGGCTCCTCTGAGTTTTTGGGTTTGTGTTGGATTATGTAGTAAGAAACTGGCTCAGGGTTTCCAGAATCCCAAGTCAATGTTATGCTTGTTGCTGTGCTTTCTGTCACAACAGGTGTTCCAGGAGGTTTGGGTAAGGCTGAAGACAAATGACAAAAAATACAGTTAGCACTAGGTAACAGTAGACATTAATTATTAAATTAAGAAGCTTACAAACAACAAAACAAAATCGTAATAAGAAAACTGAATGGAAAGAAGGTGTGATCCATTCAGAGGAAGCTTTTGGCAACCATGATTTCTTTCAAAAATCTATCAGAAAATCTTCAAGCTTTGTTCAATACGGTTCATTTGTCATGAACTAATGATACTGACTTCTGTAATAAATGCCATAACCATATGCAGAAGAGAAATCTTACAGAGAAACAATAAACCATTACAGTTTAATTTTCAAATATTGTGAATATCTAGTTTCCAATTACTCAATGAATATGATACTTGGATACCCAGCAACTCTAAAAATCAAATGACTGGTTTGTAAAGGCTCCTGCTGTTGACAAGTAAATGCAACACTGTAAGATCTTTAACTGAAATGAAGGCTGGGAGCTAGACACAGAAGAATAACGGAACACTATGGCTAACTTATTTTAATAAATATTACTTATTTAATCAACGAGCATTACTGCTGTCTGAGCCTGTATTTTGTCTTATGCCAGTGACTGGCTGGAATATTTACCCTCTTGATTTAACAGTGCAAGTGGCACTGAGTCCCTTTCAGTGCAATGTATTTGCTCAGAAGATGGCAATGAACAAAATAAAAGACTGAACTATGTCCATATATATGTGGTCAGGATATACCTTTGACAGTTATCTGTGCTATTGCTTCTATAACACCAAGGGTAGACATAGCAACGCAAGTATAGTTTGCAGACTGTCTGACATCATTAAGTTCAAGGACGTTCCTCCCTATTGGCATATCATCCTCAGGTGTCAAATCTTCTGCTCCTAGCATCCATTTCACATATGGCATTGGTGACCCCACCGCAACACAGGTGATATTTACGCTCCCGCCAGGCATGATCTCATGATTTGTGGGTGGAATAGAGAACCTCGGTGGGACCCGTCGAACTGGAACAAAACACAAAAAAAGGTAATAACATATACAAAAAAAAAGAAACTGAGTCTTGCATACGGACAGCATGCAGTGTACAGACACAATTTAATGTTTTAACGTTTATTCCGATCTGCCAGAAAAAATATATATATATATATATAAGAAAAATATGAGACTAAGCAAGAATTTTGTCTGCACACAATGTGAATTATTCTGTATTTACTTGAGGATATTAATAGGCACATTCATACAAAGGCTGATTCAGACCTATTAGGGCCCCACACGTAACTAACTATATACTAACAATACACAAACACCATGCAAAAGATATACACGCACACGTGCACGCACACACACAGGCGCACATATATATATGCATTTTTTATGCCCATACATATATATATGCACAGAAGAAAACTGGACGGTCAACAGCATGCTTGAGTTGATCACCAACTTCAATGCTGCGTGCTTCCATTTGATGTGAATAAATGTGCTAGGCCACATTGTCACATCACAGTCCTGGAACACACTGCCTACAGTAAACTGAAAGTGCAATTTCATTTGCTTTCCGACTCAAAGTAGATGCAGCCTCAAGACCTCACACTAACACTGAAACAAACATAAAAAAAATATATAATTGCACACAGATACAAATATATATATATATACNTATATATATGGAAAGAGAGAGAGAGAATCACAGAAAGAGACTGGGCAAAACCAGTACAAAGTACTGGATTTCGTCATGCAAGCAAGCAAATGACAGAAACAACAGAGAATCATGCTTAGGGAAATGTCTGAGTAAAAACTGCAGAGAGAAAAAGAACTCAAAAAGAAAACATACTGGGTGAGGAAAGAAAACCTGAAAGAGATGGGGATAGGCTGACAGATACAAGAGTTTAAGAGAAGCATAGAGGTTGAGGGAGAAGGAACTTAAATTAAATTTAGGGAGTTAAAAAGCAACTGCTAAGAAGGGCCACTGGGGAAATAGCAGAATATTGAACATTCGGGATTTCACTACGCTCACAGTTAAGGGAAAGCAAAATAAGGATTGATAATATTAGACATTTCTGTATTGACAGCAAGAGGTGCCAACCTTAAACACATAGCAGGACATTCCACTTACAGAGTAGTTAATATTTAAGCAAACACAACATCGAGAAAATTACCAGGCAATAACAGATCAGTGTTCCTGCTTCGAATACTCTCAGTGGTGTGCACATGTGTGTAGGAGGTGGAAGCGATAGAGGTAGCTGAGAGAGGTAGGTTTGTATTTAGGCCTTTAATTGGACAGTGTACTTGAAACTGTATTTATTTGGCCTAAATAGAAGCTAATGATTAAGACAGTTTTAATTCAGAAGGAAATTAAAAGTAAAATAAGCCTATGAGTGAGTTTAAAAAAAAAAAAAGGAAAATTATATTAGACTAAAACCTTTCCTCTTGGTTTGATTAAATTTCTGTGGTCTTCTATGGATTCAGGAGGGGCTTACTGCAATGGCCTCATGAGTGAATGACAGGCAGAAGGGGAACAAGCAGAAAGCAAAACATCCGTAAGCGGCCAGTTCACAGAGGCCACACGAAGCAAACGGCAGGCAATGAGGAACTTCTTGTATTGAACAAAATCCTTATAGACAAAGGACAGTCTAGTCTTCATGCGCAGGCTATTTAGAAAAGCAACTACTGAAACCATTCCTTGAAAAGCAGGCATCAGTATAAGCAAGAAATTAAAAGGGAAGAAAAAGCAGGAACACTGACCAAGTTTAGTAGACGTTAGTATTAAAGCTAAAAAGATTGCCATGCATCCAGGTTCATTCTCTCTTATCATGCACAACAGTTAGATACCAGCACTCATCAAAAGCCATGACCAGGGCATTCTCTGCTTAAACATAACATTAACTTAAAAAATGCCACAATGCAGCTACATTCATTTCATTTGTATTCTTTGTTATTGGTTTAATTAATAGTTTTGTAAGGTGGGTAAAAAGTAAAAAACACACCAACCTTCTCGCAGCTCTGAGGGATGTAGGGGGTTTGATGCAGAACACAATGAAATGAGGAAAGGAGAAAAACAAGGGAAACACAGAGAGAGTAAAAAGGCCATATCAAGGCTTTCAACTGCTAGTTGAACATCTCTACTTCCGCTAATCAAACCTTCCTACCTCATCTTGAAAAGTTAGCATTTTCTATGGCTACAATGGTGTTAGAAACAATAGCTAGCATAATTTTGAAATTTTCCTTTGGATATAAAGGTATACATGCCTCATGCAGTACAGGAAAGTCAGTATGTCGGAGGACAAGAGAAAGAAAACAAAAGACCAAATAACTTTCTATGGATGTCATAACTATGAAAGGTTTTCCTTTCTTTTCTTTTTTAATTAGCCAAAAGAGTCACACCATATGAAAACATATCAGGTTGATTGAAAAAATCAGCTCTAAAAAAAATTTCAAAATCAAGCTAGGCATTTTTTGTAAGGTAATCCACCCTGCAGCAGAGTTTACAGTTATTTATGTTTTCAGCCCTATTTCCCCCACCCATCCCCTTATACTGTAGACACACACACACACACACACACATATATATACACATATGTATGTATGTATGTTATAGTCTTTGTTTTACAGAAATTTACATCAATCAGATGTAGCAAATACTGCCTGAAACAAAGCTCTTCTTTCTAGCTGAACTAAAAAATATTTTCATATGTTAACAACCATTTCTACTACTGCACAGAGGAATATAATTGTTTTCTTATTAATCATACCTGTCATATACACAGGTAACTTCTTAAAATAATATAGCCAATTGACCACTATCATTCTAAAGGACCACACTTCACTCACAAGTCTTACATTAAATATATATATATACATGCATATATAATAAGAAGAAACAGAAAAGAGGAAAATACAGTTGTGCTCTGCATACATCAAGTTATAAAGTTAGAAGCTTTTCCTTTGCAGTTACACAGCAGAGGTCAGGTAGGCATACACTTCAATGCCTTGGGGTTACACTCAGCTGATTAGTAGCACACACAGCAGTCACTTTAGGAGTTTGAAAAGAAAAGCAAAACAAAACAAAACCAATAAAAGAAAATAAATGCCAAGCACAGTTTAACTTAATTCAGGAGAAAAATAGAAGTTAAGATGTAAAAATATAAATATACTTACAAACCTTAACCCACAGGATAGACTGGACTGAAGAGTGCTTTAAAAGAACAAAATAAACCCCAAGCCTTTCCTCTACAGTTTAAAATGAATTTTACAACTGACACATTTACCATGGCATTTTGATTATTATAGTGGTAACTGTATAGATCCTGATAGTATCTTAGCCCTGAACTTGAATGAACAGTGGATGCCAGGGTTATGTCATTCCTACCTCTGACATATAGATTGGCAGGGGCAGAATAGCGTGTACCCGCACTGTTGGTTGCAACACACTCATATTTGCCTTGGTCAGATTCTTCACTCAGTTCAATTTGGAGGGCACCTGTATGAATATAAAATACATTGCCAAAGAGACGGTCAGAGAAGGCTTTTCCTATCCAAAACAATACACCTCTCAACAATATGAAAAGCTTGTATGCGAAGGTCCACTCAACGTCGGTTCATTTTCTTGCTAAGGTGCACAGACAGAAAATGATGCAATGAAAAAAACAAAGAGATTATTTTTTTCACATCATCAGTGCTAGCACAGGAAAACAATTTGCATTTGGCAAAAAAAAAAAAAACAAAACCCTCTAAACAATACTCTTTCCTAAGCCATTAAAATGAAGATGGGTGAGACTGCTTCAAGGAAGAATGGCTTTTGAATAAAACAAAAGAGATTAAGTAGTTGGGTCATTGTAATTATTTAATTTTTATTTAATTGTTTCAATCTAGTAACAAAAGTGGCACAAAAGGTGGTACACGTAAAAAAGGCGGGACAGACTTCAAGAAATCTTCTGCTGAAGAAAGCCAAAAATGTGCAGCAATAACAAAAAGGCTGCTTGAAGTGAAAAAAAAAAAGAAACTGTATTAGTCATTTACAATCATCAAAATATTATTTTAAAGAAATAAAACTCCTTTAAGACATGCAGATTGATAAGAAAAGAAAGACAGTTTTCCGCAACTTACAAGCTTAAAGCACGTTTGCTGAAAAACAAAGAGTAGTTGAATTAGAAGGCAAAAAAGTTAAAAGGCATGGTCTACGCCAACAAGGAAGAACCAACCATCCACTGCTGAGGACCACAGGAGGGCCCCCACAAGACACCCATCAAAATCCACAAGTGGGATTAGCAGTGTGGTGCCACAAAACCCAAGAAAAATACAAAACAAGAATTACAAAAGAAGTAAACAGTTTTGCTAGAGTATCAAAAACCAACAATACCACATACCACCAAGAATAATGAGTCAGTAACCTTTCATTTCCAAAGCCTGTAGATTAGAAGATCCAAAAATCCAGAGGTGAGAGAATTCCAAGAAAAAGAAACAACAAATAAACAAACAACAACAACAACAACAAAAAAACCTAAAAAAAAACCCACCAAAAAAAAAAAAAA
>VXAY01003238.1:39419-67302 GCA_013399855.1 Oxyruncus cristatus | reverse complement strand
AAAAAAAAAAAAAAAAACACAATAAAGGGAAAAAAAAAACATTTCTGTAATTTTTTAAGGGGGGACATATAATTTTCAATTTTAAGAAGTTAGAGAAAAAAAAAGGATTGAAGAAGAACAAAAACAAAAACCTTTTATGAAAGATAAGACAAAAAGAAGATAGTCCATGTTGTCTTCTGCATGTCTGCTACTGTTCTCCAGACCATCTTGGCTTTGGTCCAGGACAAGAACAGCTAAGGAAGAAAAAAAATGATCTTTTTTTGCTCCAGTTGGACAAAAAAAAAAGAGGAAGGAAAAAAAAAGAAGAATAAAAAGGAAGAAAAATAAAAAAGAAGAAAAAGAAGAAGAAGAAAAAGAAGAAGAAGAAGAAGAAAAAGAAAAAAGAGGGACAAATGGTACGCTGTGACTGGGCTATGGCCAGGAGACCTGGATATGCTTGCTTTGAAGCATATCACAAATTAATTCATATTTATTTATTTCTTCATTTGTTTATTTTAATGAACAAACAAAAAAGGAAAATGAAAAGGCAATGTGAAGAAAGAAAGATCACAATATGAGAGTCACTGATCATAACCAAACAGGACAAAGGAAAAAGAAAATCAGATGATGGACATTTCTGTAGGTTTGTGTTTTGTTTTGTTTTTTCCTTAAGGAAAACAAAACAAAACAAAACCAAAAACAAGACAAAGATGAGAGGGATGGAAGGACAGAAAGAATGAGTAAGATCATTCTGTGAACGTTAGTTCAGCACTCTTACCTCTTATTGGTGTACCACCTGGGTGGATAATATGAATGCAAATAAGATTAGAAAGAAGAAGCATTAGTACGAGAAGAAGGAGGCTAGGGCTTTGGAAGAAGAATCAAATTAGATTTACAGAATTAAATAAGGTCTTAAGAGAAACTTGAATTACTATACTGTTAAAACAGGAATATATTAGATAGTATTATCAAGTTATAAAAGCAAGTTTCATTGTACCACAAGGGGCAAAAATGCTACAATTGGCTGCACTGCCATTCTCAGAGAAGCATCTGAGTTCTTAGACGTTTGGTTATATAGAGTTAGATATGTATCAAATATGCCTCAAATAACTTAAAGGAAACTTTACAAAACTGTACTTATGACATAGTTTAGGAAAATATTGGAAATTCTATTTAAATATATATATATATAAATCTATATATATATAAAAAGAGGATACACTGAAGGCTATCTCAAAACAGACACTGTAGTTTAGGCTGGATTATGGCATTTACTGTTCTAGATCTACGTGATACATGTGTACTGTTTCTTTTAGGTGTTGCTATGACTGCTAAGACAACATTTCTGTGGAGGTGTGCGTGTGCGCCACTAAAGGGATCTGGTGACTACACTGACTGTTAGTAAAATGCATGCCATGCATTTTAAGAATAATAATACCAATCATATAATAATTATCATAATAATAATAATATTCTCAATATGGAAATTAGTGGGGGTGAAGTGCGCTTCAGAACTAAGCACTTACCAATAGATTCTGGAGATTTAAATACGGAGAGAAGAAAGACAGCATAAAAATATTATTATATTCCTTATAATTTGGTACAAAGTTTTCAGTTAAAGCTTTATATACTAAATCATCTATGTCACATGTGAAAAAAAATCTTAATTTACATTAACAGAAGGTTAATTTACACAGTTCTGCTGACAACAAGCAAAAAGTCAGTTAACAAGACGATTTAACATCACAGGACAGGTCAAAAGCTGAGAATTCTGGGAAGACACGTGATTAAACAACTTAGATTCTACAACGATATCTATTACAATTGTCAAAGAAAAAAGCTCATTATATCCCAATGATCTTACTTTGGGATAAGCTTTAAACTTGATAAATTTCGAGATTTTTTTGTTGTAGTTGTTGTTTTCTTTTATTTAATCTAAAAAGAGCAAAAGAATAAACTAGGGCAGGAGGAGAGTGAAAGAACTGCTAGGGAAGTGCAAGGGGCAAAGAGAGAGAGAGCAGCAAAAGCTGGATTCTACACCAAAAGCAGACTTCTGTAGATCCAGAAAATGTAGGATTCATAAAGCTTCAGCGTGGGCGCACACTACTGTGGCTAAATGTGTTGTAAAAATGCTCAGCCAGCAAAAAAACCCCAACTTTATTCCATAGATTACCCAAAGATTTCTTTTCCTTTTTTTTTTTTAAGGTATAAATCTGCATGGGAAGAAGTACTGTGCTTTATGTATTTGTGAGAGGAAAGAAGATGTGTCCAAACTGGCTAATCTTTGGTGAAGTCAAATGTGGAAAAGACAGCACAAAACACATTTTAAATTTTAATTGAAGTGTCTAATGCAGGTTTTGGTTTTGATGAATATAACCATTGGTACTCCTTGCAATTTCTGAATGAAGTCCAATGTTGAAATAAATTTGTTAAAAAAAATAAAAAGGAAAGAAGAAAGAAAGAGGAGAAAATGGATCCATCAAGTACTGCAAAAAGCAGTAAAGAAAAAAATTATTAAAAAATACAGTCACAGCAGTGAGCAATGTGGAGTAAACAGAAGCTGCAAAACATATAGAGACAGACTCTATAGAAAGCTATGACAACATCACAGACATGGACAACACACTTAGTAACACAGAAAAGGAGAGGAGAAAGAGAAATTATTACCTATAAATAAAAATTTTAAAAAAAGGGAGAGAAAGAAAAGAAAGAAAAAGTGAGAGAGAACAACTCTGGGCGTTGGTGGAAACAGTAACAAGACCCTACCTGAGCGTAGCTGCTTGATGCGGCCATTGTTGTTGCTTGTGTCAACAGGTAAGAAATCTTTGAACCAAGTTATTTCGGGATCAGGATTGCCACTGGCTGCACATAACATGGTAGCTGTGCGAGTTCGTTCAACCACCTTCAGCTGTGGGCCCATATCAATGGTGGGAAAACCTCGAGGAATCTGATCCTCTGGAAAAAAAAAAACAACGTGTAAGTTGAAGGATTTCACAGTTTTTACATAGTACTGCATGAAAGCCTGAATCACCAGCCTGCTTAACATTCAGGGATCACCTAATTGTTTGTACATAAGGAACTGAAAGGAACTGAATACAAGGACTGCAAAAAACATACCCAGTCAGTATTTTTGGCTAACTTACATTATCAAAAAGCTGGTAAAAATTAAAAACTTCATAAAAATTGGCTACAAACTTTATACTGTCTTATAAAATGCATTAAATCACATGAGATATGCTGCATAGTGTATGATCACTAGATTCACACAATGGTACCTTACAACACTGATGTTGCTCTGCTTTCATGAGTCCTTACTATTTTATGTGATATATTGAATTACCACGTCTATCAACAATAGGGAAAACCCCTTTTCTATACATCATACAAATGCATAATACAATCATGCAGTATAGGATTTGGCCAGTGACTCAAAAGAACCAAGTTATATCTCTTGCTTTTACCATTACTACTTATCTTCTGTTGGTCTCAACATTTATAGCCCCTGTGCTTCAGTTGTCCATCTGTAAGATGGATATGACAGTGCTTTACTGTTACAGAGAAGTGCTGTGAGTATGAATGCATTACATGATTTCAAAGCACTGAGAAATTCTAAACATTGAAGCTATGCAGATTAGCAAAGCTAAAGTGACAGGACACTCATAATGATCTTGAATTAGACACAACAGAGTCTATTAAGACACTCATATATGGTCAAAAATCCTCATCCTAGTGTGGTCAATTTTGAAACATTAAGAAATACTGAACAACAGCAACTGGCTTTCTTAATATGATACCTGTTAGCAAGGAGCACTGGAAGCAGAGTGGGATCAGGCAATTTTTCAGAACTAAAGTTAGCATAGCAAAAATAATCTATTTGAAACACATCATCTTGCTCCTCATTTCCATTACAATGGCAAAAATGTTTTTATCACAAAATAGTATTTTTTCCCTTAAAAATGACAAGCAAAAATAATCTAAGAAAGTGGATCAATGTTAACTATAAAATGTATATTATTACATGTCTTGACTGGTCATTACTGACATGCTATCAATTAGGAGATAAAACTAACACGAGAAATTGATCAACATCAACTCTTCCATGAAGAAGTGTCACATTTTCAAATAGTTAAGGTTTCAGGTTTTCTCAAAAATGTATAGTGAACCTTTGCAGTTCCTGGGGTGTGAAGTTGCCCATGAGCTACTTAACCGCTTGCAATAGAACTGCACATAGATACTCACAGAATCACAGAACAGTTTGGGACCTTAAGCTCATCTACTTTAAATGCCTCTGCCATGGACATCCACTAGACCAGCTAACTCAGAGCCACAATCAGCCTGGTCTTGTACACCTTCAGGGACAGGGTATCCACAACTTCTCTGGGCAACCTGTTTCAGTGCTCCACCACAACTGAAGCTTTACCCACAGTAAACCTTTTCTTCCTAAGATTTAAGATAAACCTATACTCCTTCAGCTTAAGACAAATCCCCCCTTTATTATCACTGCCCTTGTGAAAAGTCCTGCTCTAGCCTTCTTGTAAGCCCCCTTTATATACTGAAAGGCTGAAGAAGGTCTCTCCAGAGCCTTTTTTTCTCTAGGCTGAACAGCCACACCTCTCTCAGCCTTTCTTCATAGAAGAGGTGTTCCAGACCCCTATCAGCTCTCCAGTGTAGCTCTCCAATGGACTTGTTCAGACAGGTCAGTGTCTTTCTTGTGTTGGGGGCACCAAACCTGGATGCAGTACTCCAAATGGAGTCTCACAAGAACAAAATAGAGGGGGATAAGTATCTCCCTCAGCCTCCTGTTCATGCCCCTTTTGATGTAGGTTAGTATGTTTTCGGGTTTCTGGGCTGCAAGTACACATTGCTGGGTCACATTGAGCTTTTCATCCACAAACAATCCCATCTTTCTCCCCAGAGCTAGTCTTGATCCATTCTCCACCTAGCTTGTATTTGTGGTTGGAATGGCTACAACTCAGGTGTGGTACCTTACACTTGGTGTTTGTTGAAATTCCTCAAGTTCACAAGGGCCTAACTCTCAAGCCTATCCACGTCCCTCTGGATGGCATCCCTGCCCTCCAGCATGTCAACTGCACCATACAGCTTGGTGTTGTTGGCAAACCTGCTGAAGATGCACTCAATTGCACTGTCCATGTTACTGACAAAGATGCTAAATAGTCCCAATACAAATCCCTGAAGAATACCAGTTGTCACTGCTTTCCAACCGGACATTGAGCTGTTGACTGCAACTCTTTGAGTGCAATCATCCAGCCAATTTTTTATCCACCAAATGGTCCACCTGTCAAATTCATGCCTCAGCAGTTTATAGACAAGGATGTCACATGGGACAGTGTCAAATGCTTTGCAGAGATTCAGGTAGATGATTTCTGTTGCCTTCCCTTTTCCACCACAGCTGTAACTGCATCGTAGAAGGACACCAAATTTGTGAGGTATTTATTAGTGAAGCCATGTTGGCTGTCAACAGTCATTTCGGCTGTCTCATCATCTTCCATGTACCTCAGCACAGTTTCCAAGAGGATCTGATCCATGATCTTGCCAGGCACTGAGGTGGGACTGATTGGTCTGTAGTTCCCTGGGTCTTCCTTATTTCCATTTTTAAAAGTGAGGGTCATGTTTCCCTTTTTCCTGGGAACTTTACCAGACTGCCATGACTTCTCAAATATGATGTATAGTGGCTGTATCCTTCCATTTCAACACTCTAGTCACAGGAGACATCCCACTGTTTTTCCTTGATGCCAATAATGTCACAGACCTGCAGACTTCCACACATCTCTACTTCCTCTTGTTCATTCCCCATGTTGCATGTGTTAGCCCAGAGGCATTAAGTTGCCTCCGCCCCACCTCCAGTGAAGCTGACTTTCTATCTGGAGTGGTTGGAATTTCTTGGTGCTGTCCAGGTCTTCTGCTGTTGACCTACATACTCTCTCCAGGCTCTGAGCATCTCTTGCTGGCTCAGGCATCAAACTGGTATGAATGGAATGGCATGTTATCCCACACCTTATCACTACAAAACCTGATGATATCCCCCTCCTCTGTTTATCTAGTTTAAAGCCCTATCAATAAGTTCCACTAGCCCTTGATCAAAGACCCTCTTACCCTTTTTGAAAGAGTTGAATCCCATCTGCATTCAGCAAGCCTGGTGCTATGTATGCAATCCCATTATCAAAAAACTAAAATTTTGATGGTGACACCAGTCATGAAGCCATGTTAGTCCATCGGCTCCTTTCAATGTCACCTTCTGCAACTGGAAGAATAGAGGAAAAAAATAACCTGCACCCTTGATTCTCCCATCATCCCAGGGCCTTGGTAGAGTAAATACAACTCTCAGATAAGCTTCCATAATTCTTCAAAACTAGTAGTGGTTAAATGTCAAATCATTCACCAGCCATAGGCTCTTCCCAAAGAAAGGTATTTTTCATGTCTGCTTATAAACACAAGGTCTTTACTTTGGTATTAACTGACAAGAGTTGACTTGTGACACAGAACAGGATTTTTACGACCTGACCTTTCCTTTTCTACTTGGCTCATACAGAAAACCCTGGAGTCTCTTTTGCAAATACCTAAGTGTACAACAAAGATAATTTATCCTGAATACTAATAGGATGGAGTAATAAACTGTTTCCCTTTCTTATTGTTAATAAGGGCAATTAAATTCCATCATCTGCCTTATGCACAGAATCTCTTTGAATGAATGCTCTTCATGAAATTTTCATGAGAAACATCACAATGTAACAGACTCAAATATCCAGAACTGTTATGTTTTTGACAGTTGTGGCTTGTTTCCAACCTGTTTTTCAGGTATTTGGCAACAGGCCCCAAAATTCAACGTCAAATGGACCAGGGAAATAATGAAATTTCTAATTGGAGGGCTTATCACAGTGGATTTAGTTTTTAAGATGTTAATTGGTTTTTTTCTCTCTAAGTTTATTCATGATTTGTAAAAACCTGTCTTTACACTTTGATGATACCAAGTTTGACAGATCATCAAACACACTATGAAAGAGAACTGAGGAGTAAATCATTGAAGAACTACCTCTCAGCCACAGTAAGAGAAAAGTAACTATTAGAAAATTTTGATATATTGGTACTTCTACAGTTTTACATGAGGTGAACAGAAAAATATTTTTTACTGATCATTAATATGCTCATTAGGCTCTAAACTGTTTAGCCTTTAAACACTCTTTCCAATTAATATTTAGTTCTAGTTAATTAGTTTCCAATTCATCAACAATTTAAATCAGACTTGACCTTCCAAAGCCATTTGGTACTATCATTTTGAGAGGCCATTAAAGGTCAGATTTTTCTGTCCTTGTGGCTTAGTGATTTATACATGTAATACATATTTTGTTCAGGATGACAGATACAAAGGATTTAGAAATAGAGCATATTCTTTGAATTTGTTAGGTATCTTAACAGTGCTGCATTTCATTATTAGTATTAAAAGAATGCATTTAGTACCATGCTAGTATCATTTCCAGTTGCTGCAACAGCTCTACAAAAGTTATTTTTCATCCAGTGTAGGATCTGAACAACGTAAAAGGCAATTACAAAGAGTGGTTAACAGATGAGCCTTTGCTTTGTATCATTTCTGAACTCTCTGTGTATCCAACTGCTTGACACAGCTCATTCAATCCACACAGCACAGGCAACAAACATAAGGAGTCAGAAGCCATAGTGCTGCTAGAAAGCTATGACCTTCCTGCCATAACTGCAACTTGATGGGACATGACTGGAGTGAGACTATTAATGGCTACAGGCTGTTCAGAAGAAATAGGAGAGGAAGGAGAGGCAGAGGGGCTGCTCTCTACATCAAGAAGTGGTTTGAGTGTGAAGAGTTGTCTCTCAAGAACAGTCACGAGTAGGTCGAAAGCCTGTGGGTAAGAATCAAAGACCAAGACAACAAAGTGAACCTTGTGGTTGGTTTTTATTACAGGTCCATGATCAAGGGGAGCCTATTAACAAAGCCTTCTTGCTCCAGCTGCAGGAGGCATCATGTCTGCAGGCTCTTGCCCTGCTCGGGGACTTAAATTACCCTGACATCTGCGGGAAAGTAGCAGGGCAAGCTGTAGGTAACCCAGGAGGCTCCTGGAAAGCATGGAGGATAACTTCTTGAGCCAGGGAACAGATAGCAGCCCTACCAGGAAGGATGCAATACTGGTGATCATGCATTGGTGGAGTTTGGTTCAGGTAAGGAGTAAAGTTAGGCCCCTGAACTTTAGGAAAGCAAAGTTCCAGCTCTTCAAGGAGACAGTCAACAGGATCCCTTGGGAAAATGCCCACAGGGACAAGGGAGCAGATCAGAGCTGGCAGATCTTTAAGGATGTCTTTCACAAAGCACAAGAACTGGCAATACCCATGGGCAAGAAATCAGGTAAGAAAGGCAAGAGACCAGCGTGGGTGAGTTGGGAACTGCTGATCAGACTGAAGAGCAAGAAGGAAATGCACAGGCAGCGGAAACAGGAACAGGTACTCTGGGAAGAGTTCCTGTTCGGTTCTTTAAGGATGGGGCAGGGAAGGCCAAGCTGAAGGTCAATTCAACCCGGCAAGGAATGCTGAGTGACAGGAAGGGCTTCTACAGGTATGTTAAGCAGAAAAGGAAGGACAAAGAAGGTGTACCTGCCTGATAAACACGGATGGAAAACTGGTAACAGTGCATGAGGAGAAGGCTGAGGTACTCAACAACTTTTTTTGCCTCAGTCTTCAAAAGGAATGTCTCTTCCCACACTTGAGTGGATGGACAACAGGATAGGAAGTGGGGAAGCAAAGTCCCTCCCACTGTAAGTAAAGATAAAGTTCATAACCACACGAGGAAACTCAAAGTATATAAATCTGTAGGACCCAGTGAGATGCATCCCAGAGTCCTGAAGGAGTTGGCTGGTGTGGTTGTCAAGCCACTCTCCATGATATGTGAACAGTCATGGCACCCAGGTGACGTACTAGGTGACCGCAAATAGGGAAACATTGTACCCATCTTAAAAAAAGATTGAAAGGAGGACCCTGGGAACTGCTGACCTGTCAGCCTCCCCTCTGTGCCTGGAAAGACCATGGAACAGATCCTTCTAGAAGCTCTACTAAGGAACATCCTTCTCTCTAAACTGTAGAAAGAGAATTAGAGGATCTTGAAGGTCCCTTCCAACCCAAGCCATTCTATGATTCTATGTTTTCTGGAAAAAAATGTCCTTGTTGCAAGTTTAGTCAAAGTAATTGCTTCCCTTTCAAGCAACTTGTTTGGAAAAAGCACGTGAGCCTTTACATTCGGATTTCATTATAAGTATACCTAAAGACAATATAAAATATATAATTTCACACACTGCTGAATCTGTTCTTGATGTGAGCCTGCCTTCATAAATGCAACAGCATTTATGGTAGACTCTAATTTAGTGTTTTTACAAGAACAGTAACTTTGATGGAGTTGTATCTTGAAAATACCAAAAAGTTAAATTATGTTCTACCAAAAAAGAAATCAAACCTACCTTTAAGTAATATTGACAGAAAAAAAGATCACTGTCCCAAAACTATATATTATAAACTCTGTTCTGCTCATTGCTTAACTGTGTTTTCTCTCATCTTAAAGGAAAAAGGTGCTGTTGCAATCTCTTTTTTAATATGATGCAATTATTTCATAAGATGGATCCAAGGAAAGAAGAGAATTTCTTTCAAACCCAGTACAATGGCTTTGACTCTTCATGATAAACCTACAGGTCTCATATACAATAGTGCTAAATGAAGGGAAAGATAGTGATATTCATCCAGTGTTTGTGCCACACCTTCTTAACATTTTGACTACTTTTCCTGTAAAAGGTTACTTTCAGATCGTGTATATGTCCTGCTGCCACCAGGAAGAGTGTCAGCTTCTAGAAACAGATTGGGTCTTTAAATCTTAAATTTTGCATAGCTACCTTACTGAATCACTTTGGCCACCAGCATCATGCTTTAACAAGAAAGACAGAATACTGTGAATAGTCTTCTTACTTACAGTACATTATTTTCATATGATTATGATATAGTTATGAAGTGCAAACATGAAGTACCCAAAGCAAATTCTAATGACTTTGGTTTTGGGTTATGGAGTATAAGGGCAAAGTAATAGCACCAGGGTTCGAGACCAGACAATCGTCAACAAAACTGGCTAATATGTCTGCTAAATATTTCATTCCACATTAACCATTTGCACCATTGAAATAACCATGTTCCAGATTATGAATAGTAACCTGTAGACAAATATGTGTAATCTGCCCAACTAAAATACATATTCATAGTGTCTGACTGTGCCTCTTAAAAATATTGCCTATGTGAACCAATTATTCTCATTTTGCAAATGGAAGATGGTTCTCCATTCTATTCAGGAAGAAAAAAAAATATCTATTTCAAGATTCACTGATAGCTTTGCCACAGGCAAATTTTAGTCATTCTGTAGCTCACAGAATAAAAAGGCACACATGGAGCATTTCCAGAATACATTACAGATACTGAAGATAAACTGCCACAATAAAGTTTATTATTTCAAAGAACAGTGTAAATAAAGCTTTTATTTTCACTATTCCAGATGGCAGAAGCGTATAATTTGCACTGTTTTGACATCATGACCGTATTATTCAAAATCATTCCTCCTCCTACTGCAGTGAATGCAGGATTAAGAACAGTAAAATCAAAGAGACTAAGGGAGGAACTAAAATCACCATTTTACAGCGAAGTTGATATTCTGTATGATTGAAGAACTATGCATATAACTGAATTGAAAAATAAAAACAAAGCCATTTCTAAATATACATAAAAACTATATTGGATTTAAAAGATACAAAGCAACAGAAAAGTGCCACTTAGTAAACATTATACTGAAATACTTCACAAGGTAAATTTTGACAAATAAAATTAATTATGAACACCCAATAAATTATTTCCCGGAGCCTTTGTTGAAAGTTGCAATATTGAAATGGATACTTAGTGGTGTTGTACATCAGTAAAGCAGGGTAATGGCTACACTGAAAGAATAGATCTAGGTATCTGTTGGGAGTCCTCTTAAATTCCACATGATTTTACCACACAAGGAAAGGGAATTAAGACATTGGTATGATGATCAGACTCGGTAAAAATTTGAGAGAACAGCTGTCCATAGCATCGCACCAAAACCCACACCATTACAAATATTCTTCAATATAAATATAAATAAATATATTTAAGAGATGTGCAAAGAACTTTTTATGCAAAAGAAAACAAATTTGTTTAGTAGCTCTGTATGCAATTACCCTGCAAATTGCAAAGTAATGTCTATATAACAGAACATAGAGCCACTTAGACTGAATTATCATTTGTATGAATGTTGAAGCAGCAATTTCATATTGCATTAAGTCAGTTAACACTCATTGTTATTAGCATTTATCTTTAAATAAGTTCTCTGTTTTAACAAATGAGTGCACTGGGCCTTTGAAATTAGATATCTTTATAAGGACATGAAAATGGAAAAAGGGATTTGCACCTTTTGGTAGTTCTCAAAATCTGCTAAATTGGACTGCACATAGCAAGCTTTTTCCAAAGTGATCTGTCTCATTCACAGGAACAATGAAATACCTCTCACTCTACTTTAACAATGACATTCCAAACAACAGGAGTTAACATTTGGGGAGTCATCACTTACATGAAAACCCAAGCCTCAAAATAGGGGTTTATTATCAGATTTGAACTCGGGCACTGTCATAGCTTAGAGCAGAGCATATCATCTGAACATAACCAAATTTGGTTATGATTGAACTTTTGGATGTCTGTCTGTCTGTTCTGCTTACTGGCAATGTAAAGGAAAATACAAAAAGCTGTGTCCTAAAAAAAGAAAAAAAAAGAAAAGAAAAAAAGAAAAAAAAAAGTATGGAACCCAAGCATCCCTGCCAGATGTCCCTCCTCTAACATAAGGAAAGGACTCCAACAGAGTCTGAGGTAATGAAACAAAGGCAGAGAATGTGAAGTGGTGTTTTAAGCGCAGGGTATCATTTATTTTGGAAAAGAAATGCAAGAATTCTGAAGCAAAGGGGATACAGTATCCCACCTATTTCCATATGCAAATATTCACAAGGGAAAAACTATTATATTTTGCACTAGTGAATAAAAGACTAGAGGACTGCAAAGGGTGGCAATATGAATTTCCATGATTACCATTTCTAATTTGAGGCTTAGTTTCCAGACAGGGTTAGGATTTAGATTACACTAAATCGGGGTTAAATTGGGGCTTGCCAAGACTCAAGATCAGGGAAAAGCATGATTGCTCTATCCAGTCAATATTTTTAACATACTAATATTAGTAGGTTCATATGTACACATCTTAGCAGCCTGAATATACAGATAGGTCCAGAACACATAAAAGCATTCTTTTCAATTTCTTCCTCTCCTTTCCACTCATTAATACTCTGTGTTAAAATATTGATACAACATTGATAAATACATATGACACTTTCCATAAGTAGCTATCTCGTCTTCATTTTTAAGTATAAAGCAATAAATCACCACAATCAAGTTCTAATGTACTAATTTGAGAAGAGGGCAGAACCATCTTGTTTTGTTGCTTCCAAAAGAGCAAGAGAGAAAAGAGGAAATAGGAAGCAGTCTGCCAAAGGAGTTTCCAGAACTCCCTTTCCCTCCTTCCTCCCCATTTGTACCACCTGCCTAAACCTGTGCTTAAATCTAAAGGAGTGGCAATGCTGCCTGAGACAGTCAAATGAACTCAGCTTGTGATCATGGTCATTTCTGTTAACTGATGTTACACAGATTTCAATGAGTTGTTTCCTCCATGCCATAATCTTACTGAATGTTTTTTAAAGCTGCCTACACATTCTGCAGCCCAAACTGTCAACTATAAAGTATACTAACTGCATTAACATCACAGCTGCAAAATTTGAGAACCTGACAAATGAACTGTAGTGGCAAAACCACTGACTTTGTTGAGGTATTGTTTTTAAAGGAGAACAATACTATTTTCTGCATGTCTAGCTCAGCATCAAACTTGTGCGGTTTAAAAAGAGAAAGAAGATATTTTCATTTTGGTAAGTGGGTAAAAAGGTGCCCCCAGAAGACCTACTGTCTGGATCCTGAGAAGAAGGAAATAAGGAATAAGGGTTATGAAATTGTATCCCTCAAGTATTAACAAAAGCTGTTTCATTTAGGAAGTTAAAAGCACTTCAGGTGCAGTGAATTAAACCGTAAGTTATTCAAGTTAGTGTCTATGCATTTTAACTGCTTTTTTGGTGCCCAACAATGCACCCCTACAGATGTAAGAATCTGGATGTTACTGCATTATTTCAATAAATATTAAACATAATTATCAATAAAAAACCCCAATAAAAGTGCCATTATTGCTGAAGAGAATGAGAAAAAAGAAATATGTTGTCAAAACAGAAAATGAACTCTGAAAAAATGCATTTGAAGAAGATATCCCTCCAAAATCAGTATGTTACTTGTACAAATGTTACTTGTACAAAACACACACAGTTTTTCTACATCTAATGTAGCATTCATCTTCATCGGTCTGAACAGCATGCTTAAAACATTCGTAATGCTCACACGATTACAGCTAGGCGACTGTAAAAAAGCAACAGATACAGTAGCTCCCATTTTTATGTTTTCTTCGTTTATTTTAAGTCTTTCCAGCACTATGAACACATGTCAATTAATAAGAAAATGCCAGATGAGACATGGAAGATGTTTAACACAAAGCAATGCCTTGATACATAGTATACTGCTAATATTTATGAGCAAAAGACAGAATCCAAAGTGCTGGGAAATGCTAAAACACACGGGATCTTTGAACCTGTATGAACCTTTAACAGAAGTATTTTCTTTTATGAGTGGATGGTGAAGTTCTTCCCTGGTTGCTTGCCTGTGTGGGGAATCGGTGTGCTCTAGACCTCACCCTTCATATGCCTGAGTATGACCGAGGTATCCCTCTCACCTCTTGTACCCACCTTTGGCAATATTCTGTCTTTAAGACAGATACTAAGATGGTGCCTAGAGATCTGTTAGCAGGGAAGAACAGGTGTAGAAAAAAAAAAGAGAAGAGACTAGATGTGAATTGCTTTTTGCTTGGGGTGAGTTTTATCACTTAAATTAAAATAAGTTCTTCGTCCAGACAAGGAAGCTACAGGGGGGAAACATACCATTCACTTCTGTTTTGGAAAGATACAGAAGGGCTTTCTCTCTAGCAGAGGATACACATGGCTTAAAATCCAGCTTTCCACAGTTCTCTGGCATGTTCAATAATAACTGCTGATAAATAACCTTTAATTAGCATGGAGTCACATAGCAAAACCTCATATTAACACCTAATAGTATACATGTAGATAAGGCAGCCAACGCGTCAAGGTTTCCGTCTCACAAAGACTCAAAGGTTAACGATGTCACAAACACTGTTTTTCTATTGATTATTCTTTCCCCCAAATCCAATGTTAGAAATGTCTGTAGCCTGCAACTTTGCCTTCTACCTGAAATTTTCTGCTGCCTTAACCTGCAGTAAATGAGACTAATCTGGAATTTAACATGCTTCATGTTATAATAGGGAGTGCTGCTTTTATAGATGATAGATAATGTCTGTACTCTGAGTTATTGTGTGGAAGAAAATGCTCAGCATCCTGGCATGCTCTGAAGCACAGAAGAGGCCCTGCCTCCAGCTGGCACAGAGGGTCTGGTGATGTAAGGCAGTGCTCAATCTAATCTGCCAAGAGCTTGCTCCTGTCCTGTGTTCCTCCACTGCATTTTTCACAATAATATTCATGTGGCCTTGAAAGAGCTATTGTGAATCACTGCGAGCTGAACGGAGCAAACTCAAGCAGGCTTTCTGGAAGACTGAAGGAGAAAGATTACTTTAAACATAACACTTCCACATTTGTTTAGCAACAGCAGCTAATATTTCTCATGGAACTGTAAATGAGGATTGATGTGGGAATGTGTTCATAAGATGTTGAACACAGAACAAAAACAGATTTACTCTTTTCTATCACTCTTGTTGCAACTTACTTGACTAATTCTACCACAAATTATACTGTCAGTAATTTGAAATGGGATCTTGGCCGGGCATAGGACCATGGAATGTTAAAAAGTGTTGTTTTTCTTTTTTAATCTTTTATATGTTGAGATCAAGGTTCACACCTGTAAGCCCATCATATTTGTTTTAACTACTTTTTCATTATTTTACATAATTATGAAACTCAGTGTTACCTCTACAAAATGTAACAAAATCAAAATCCACAGTGGGCAGTGTAAAATGAAATTCATTACAGTCTGAGTGAATATATCTAAATTATAAATAAAAATTTGGTCCACAATATTTTTGAGCATTTCCTTACAATATATTAAATTGATTTTATGTATAGAATTTTGTTTTCACAGCTTCTGTTTAAGACAATTTTCTCACCAACTTCCAACTATCTGAGCAAAGATTATCAATCCTTCCTGATCTTTTTAAACTATGAGTCTTGGTTGTTTCTTTTTGAATTTGCTTTGGTTTGTTTGTAGGGTTTTTTTGTGGTTTTGTTTTTGTTTTCTTTTGGGTTTGTGTGTATTTTGATGGTGGTGGTTTTTTGTTTGAGTTTTTGGGGTTTTGTTTGATTTTGGGTTTTTGTTTGCTTGTTTTGTTTAGGGTTTTTTTTTGTGTGTGTGTGTGTTTTTGTTTTTTGTAAAAGAAAGTTCAGCAAATGAAAACAATAATTTTTTAACACACTACAGTGATGTTTCAGTGCCAGTGGAATACTGTGCTAGTGCAGAAAGCAGCTCTTCTGTGCAGCTGGAAGACATGGGCCTAAACAAGGGCTGGGGTAACGTTTGAACAGTCCAGTGTGATTGCCTGAAGGGCTGACAATCACCACGTCAGGCAGAGCTGGGGTGGGTAGGAGAAGTGCAACTGAGAAGGAATAGAAAAATGTTTCATGTTATGTCAGTTATTTGCAAATTCATCACAAACTGTTCTGTGAAGAATAGTTAATGAAGTCAAACAGCTGGGGAGAGCCAGTTTCTGCCTTTGAGCAGACATTGTGTGACAGACTAAGCTTAGCACAGCATTGTATGTGTCAAGAACATCAAAATCAGTGTAAGCACAAAAAGACTCTATGCCAACTCTGTGGACAGACTTTACACAGGATAGGTTGCATGAAGGAGGTACAAACGAAGAAAACAGAATGCTTGATAACAGAAGATATGAATCCAGTGGTGAATTAAGACTCAGCGAGAAGCCCCATGCTACAGAAGCAC
Organism: Oxyruncus cristatus; assembly: GCA_013399855.1. Lineage (NCBI taxonomy): Eukaryota > Metazoa > Chordata > Aves > Passeriformes > Cotingidae > Oxyruncus > Oxyruncus cristatus. Next base: position 51,081 of record VXAY01003238.1, on the reverse strand, counting down.
TGCAAGCAATTGACTGAGAGCAGCAGGGTTGTATATGATTTGAACAATGGAACTGTTTCTCCTTGTATTTATTAGTAGTAACAGCTGTAATCCATTTTACAACTGAATACAAAACTTATTTCTTTTACAGAAAAGACATAGAACTATTTTTCTTGTAGGCTGGAGAGGCAGGCATGAAAATTATTCTATGTACTCTTTACCTATAAGAACAGGACAGATGTTACAGTATTGAGAAATAATTTCTGGCACTAAATGAATATATAGCCATAAGCCTTAGATCACACAAAAGTGTTTTTTTTGGTACCTGAAGAAGACTTAAAAATCATCGTGTGCATGCTAAATACTTTTCTGCTTTTATTTTTTTGTAGCATTCTGCTTTGAGTAAGTGATACAACATAAACTGTTCCATTAAATGAAAGGTAAGACAGAGACTGTAAAAAGAAGGGCTACCTATTTTTTACTTTTCTGTAAATTCCAGTTCCTTTGGTACATGAGAAAAACATACTGCTAATACATAGCTAGCTTTGTGTGTGTGTTCTTGCTTTAAATATTATGCTTCTGGAAAAGTTTTGTTTAAACTGCTTATTCTGACGCACCCTGATGTTTATTCTGATATTTAACCTTTAATATGAAATACCTAAGCCTTCATACTGTTACATGACCTGTTGAAGTTAAATGTGTCCATAAACACGGTTACCTTTAAAGTCCCACCATCTTACTTTCCTTTAAAAACCCAGTAAAAACCTCAAAAACCAACATCAAGGGCTTTGAGAAAAAAAATCCTCTTGAATTCTGGCCTTTAAAATTTCTACAAAAATGTCTCTATTACCAGGTTTTGTAAACCGTTAGGCCAAAATTTTCCAAGGTAAATATTCAAGTTCATTCTACTACAAGATTCTTTGCTATTTAGTAGCTGGGTTTGCAGAAAAGTCAGCATCCTGGAAGCATCATGAAAGCACAGCAAAGTTCTTACCTGAACACACTGGAAATCTCCTTCTGAACTAAAATGTCTGAGAGATCTTGAAAACTATGGGCAAGTACCTCACAAATCTCCATGTCTGTTGCTGATCATCTTTAGCAGCACATATAGCAAGTGGGACTATGTGAACTTCTATTACTACTTTATGTCTTCAAAAGAAAAACAGACCACTATCTTTGCCAGATGATGTCCTGCTGAAGCGTTCAAAACCTGACAACAAATGTACTTTAGCGTTTCTATCAGTTTTACATAAACTTCACAGAAGCATCTTCTGCACAAAAAAAAAAATCTAAAAAAATTTAAAAATTACTGACTACCAAAGGTAGCATTCTTAACTTACTATGTGCATAAATTTGGGCATAAAGTATTTTGTTCTAGAGAAGGAGAAAAAAACTTTCTTAGAAAATATCTTATTCTATATGAAAAGCAAAAATGAAATCAACTACCATCTGTAAGTTATTGCTTCCTGTTTCAAACTTAATGCAGGACATGAGAAAATAGCACATGTTTAAATGCAGTATACATCAGCTGCAATTCTGAGGATTACTTTTCTAATGATTCTGAGTGAGGAAAAAAGTATATTTACATTATGTATCAGGAAAATATGTAGTAATGCTAAATAAATGGAGGCACAACATATGCAAAACCAAAGTACAACTTACTGTAAATTATGTGATTTCTTCTGAGAATGAAGGATTAGCTATAGAAGCTTTTAGAGATCTCATTCAGTTCTATCTTTTTAACTCCTGGGTAAAAGTTCTTATCAATGAAGGTAAAAAAAAAATAAATAAATAGCTATTGTTTATGTAAAATGATTTTGCAAAGCATTTCAAAAAGCAAACTTACCCATTATAGTGACAAATGGGTACAGTTACATCTCAACAGCTACATATAATTAAAGTAGATTTTTAAAATTTCAGAATGAATTTGTATTTTTTACAGTACTTAGTAATATGTCATACAGTATTTAGTTATATGAAAGATGGTGAAAAGATCTACAGTATTTCTGAGTCTAAAAAGCATCTGCTACAAAAAAGTTTTAATGATAAAACCACTACACATTAAAAAATATCCAAAATCCATTTTCAACACACTGTAACATCGCAGAAAAGTAAAAATTATGGAAAAAAACATTATTGCCCCATATTTTGTAAGTCTAGGCATTCAGTTCCAAACAATCATATGAAGAAAATAATTTCTCGATTGGCTGCCAATGACTTTAGAAGTTTTTCATTACATAATTTGTCTAACTTAAAGATAATGAGTAATCTCATGGAGGAAACTGACCGTAATGGAACTATTTACATACTTAAACATGTTGCTAAAACAACTGTCACATTTTCTAAAACAACTGCCACATTTTCTAAATTCATTGCCATTTTATTTCAAAAGTTATTGCATCTTATGCTTTCTTCCTAACTCCAAAAGTAAATCAGCTCATTTACAAATTTTCCCACACACATCACAAATATGACATTCTCTTTCTCTGTAAGTAAAGTCAACTTGTATGCATATCACTTATCTGCCTGAGATTCATAACGTGCTGTTTGGATTTTATGGTCAGTACCATAAAAATGTAGACATGCACCACCAAGAACACTTAATTTCACCGTGATATTTGGGATAGCTTGCATTGCAGAGAAAGAAATTGTGATTTTCTAATATCATGGAAAGAACAAGAAGCCACTTAACGCTTGTTCTTACCAATAGCCAGGAAGCTTCTTAGGGTCTGAACAGGTAGTCTTTTCATGCAAGCAATACTGAAAATTAGACACTAGAAAACCAAAATAAGGAGCAAAAGTAAGTATTTTCCAAATTGACATTTTGGCAATGCAGGTAGATAAGTGATATGCATACATACTTTTAATCAGTTACTGCATGTGTGTGTACTGGAATTTGTCACCATTCATTACTAATAACTATTTTTTAGATCACAACAGTATGAGAAGACAAACAGCAAAGAGCTTTTAGCATTGTACCAACGTATGTACAGAGTACTAGCTAATGATAAAATTAGCACTTACTATCACCACTTGTTTTAGCACCTACATGCTAATTGAACAAGCTTTGTTATTTAGAGGTTATAAGATTGAAAGTTCACAGCTGGAGGTTGTAGGGAAGTAAGGAAACAACTACATTCTCAGCCAGTATGTTTGTTGAATAATTATAATAACGCATATGTTTTCTATTCTCTTCATGTGTATATAATACTAATTAACTTTAATAGGAGAAGTGCACCAAACGACTCGATGCTATAAAACCTAGAATCCATATTTAGCACATGAATTGCAGGCAAAACCAGGACAGTATGAAACCATCACACAGAATGATACATAAATTGAATAGCACCTGTAACAAGTTCACATCATCTTTTTGGATTTCAGTAAAGCTTTTGATACTGGCTCTCACAGGATCCTTCTGGACAAAATGTCCAGCATACAGCTGGATAAACACATCATGTGGTGGATGAGCAATTGGCTCACAGGTTGAGCACAGAAGGGAAGAGTGAATGGGGTGACATCAGACTGGTGACCTGTCACTAGTGGGGTTCCATAGGGCTCCATCTTGGGCCCCGTGCTCTTCAACATCTTCATAAATGACTTGGATGCAGGATTGAAAGGGATACTGAGCAAGTTTGCAGATGATACTCAGAACTTCCTTGTGAGGGAAAGACGAGGGGTACGAACCGATCTCTTTGGTGACCAGTGACAAAACTTTACTGAATGGCCTGAACTTCAGCCAGGTTGGATATTAGGAAAAGATTCTTCACCCAGAGAGTGACTGGGCACTGGAAAAGGCTCCTCAGGGAAGTGGTTACAGCACCAAGCCTGACAGAGTACAAGAAGCACTTGGAAAATGCTCTCAGGCACATGGTGTGATTCTTGGGGATGGTCCTGTGCAGGGCTCAGATTTGGACCTGATGATCCTTACGGGTCTCTTCCAACTCAACATATTCTGTGATTCTGTAATATTATTAACATTGTTGAACTGAAACAGTAATTTTACACTGATTTTATTTTACTATGCTGTTACTGTTTAGTGTTAGTATATTTCTGGTGTTCCATCTGTGCAAAAATTTGTGTTGTTATAATAAGGTTCTGGTTTGCCTTTCCATGTATTTGTCTACCAGTAGTGTAACAAGCTATGTTTATTACTTTAAGACTACGGAGATAAATGCCCAGAGTTTTAAGCTTTGGTCTTCTTAGAATTTTTACTCTGGAGAAAAGTACCTTTCAGAACCTTTTTTCCTTTTTCTTTCCTCTAAATGTTCTTTTAGCAGAGGAGTCTTTCAGTCAGCGTTGTCTTCTTTACAAAACTGCCTCCCTTGAGAGTTGTAACTACTTGTCAATCTCCCAAAAGCAAAGAAAAGAATTTAAAGTAACCCCTTCAGTTTAGCTGTCACGTAAACTTCTGTAATGCTAGGGCCTGAAGGACTGGCCCTGACAAAGTTGACCTACAAGCTGAACTTTCCAACCTAATATTGTATCTAGCCATATATGTGCTTATTAACTAAGATGCTATACAATCCTTAGTAGTGCCTTGAGAATACACATATATGCTTGTTAGCACAGCATGTTATCTATAATCAGGAAGGCTTGTACGTGTTATAAATATGCCTCTTCAGCCAAAGTCATGAAAACAGCAGGCCTCACAAGGCCTCAGCTGTTTCATACTTGCAGTATCAATGTAGCCATAAGCGATATTTAGCGACTAGTCAAGGCCGTAGGGCATTTGGTCGTAGATGGCCCAGATCAGCTCCCCTGGTCTCCCTTTGGGCCTTGGCCAGGCCTCAGAGAAATACCAATGGAGCAAGAAACCCAGATTGTTTTGCCACACCAATTGAGTGATGTAAGCTGGTTTGTTTAACACTGTATAAGCTGGACCCTCTCACAGAGAAGACGGATGCTTTACCTGAGAGCGGATGCACTGCGCAGGATTTCTCAGTTACCAGTAAGGGGTTCTACAGACCTTCACTGTGATCAGGGGCTCTCCAGCTGAAGTGTGGTCTGGATGACGATTGTGGTAATGTATGTAGGGTAAATGGTAATATATCTCTCTGTTAATTACTATAAGACTTTATTTGTACTAATGATCAGATGCATTGCTAAGTGTATCCTTTTATAAGCCACTGCTTCTTCTGTAATTCTTTACCATTTTACACTATGGTAAGCTTACACATTAACTCTTTAAAGTTGGTGTCTTTGTTCCTTAAATCCATCCTCGTTACTGGGGAAGGGAGGGGGTAAAACAGATTGGCAAAACAACTTCTCGTTCCCCTCCTGTTCACTGTAAATTGCTGATGCTCTCAGCTTTGATTAGTTGCCTTGAGTCATGGTAGCTGTAATGCAGAGCATGATTGCTAGTGTAAACAGTGCCAGTGCAGTGCTCCTCCTATTCAGGTATATAGTGCTGGCGTACATTTTCTGCCAGTGTGTTCTGGTGAAGGGTCTGAAGTCACTCTGTGCACTGGCTGTGGCTAACACCAGAGGAAATTAAAATTTAGGAAGATTTTATTGCAGGTTATGAGGCTCTGGGGAGGATGGATTTCTTTATCTCCAAGATGACAGCTCTCCCAGTTTTAGTTTATTATGTCAGATAAACTCTACTTGTAGCACTGAATACCAGAAGGCCAGTGAATGAGATCTGGTGGTAACAATACCATTCCTGAGTGTGACAATTTACTTTTACAATTCTTATCTTATAATTTATGAGGCAGCTCCCATTTCTGAAGTTGTTTAAGAGATGTTTTGGTGTGTATTGCCTTGTAAAATGTAGGTATAGAAAGCAATTATGATGATTTACACACTTCCTGCCTTTTTTAACATGTTTTTTGTGTGGAAAGGTACAGCTAAGTTCCCACACAATTTGGTGGGAGTGTGCCAGCCTACTACAACTACAATAGAAAGGGAAAAAGACTGTGGGTAAAACTCTCAGAAGAATTTTAAGCATGTAATTCTGTAAGAAGAACTGATGGAGATGCAACATCTGCAATATGACTATGCATGTGAGATATCTGGGCCCAAACTCGAAACAGCATAACAATCACATCTGCATGCAAACTCTAAAATTTAAATGTGATGAAGACATATCTGGTACTTAAAAACTGAAAACCAAGCCTCAGTTTCTTTCTGAACAGTGAATGCAATAACAGCATAATCACTCCACATATATTAAGTCATTTCATGCTTTCCAAATCGAGTAATACCACATTTTATTCTGGGATTTTTTCACTTAGGAAAAAATCTAGCTTGCATTAGAATATTAAGAGCAAGAGATGGTTTATATTTCTTTTGTATACCAACGTAACTACTAAATGCCAAGCAGTCACATTTCATTTCAGGGATTATTAATGAAAAACTTCGTAATGCTGATCAGATGGAGTCACAGAAATTAAAAATTTCCTTAAATCCTATTCCACCATTTCTAGAATTATTTCTTAACTTGATGTTCCTTCTAAATTAGCATAAAATCTTGTGGGAAATGCAAAATATGACAGAAAATAAAGAAATGTTTGGATACATCTAAGCAGAGATTACAGCTTGAGAACTTGAAACCCACATATGACCAGAATAAAGAAATACATATAATCCTCTGAAGTGCTATAGAGGACTCTACAGAGGCCTTAGTAACTACTTCTAATCAAAATGTTAGTAATTCATTTTGGCAAATGGGTAATTCTTCTTTTTTTTTTTTTTTCCCACAGAGAAAAAAGTTATTCTTAAAACCGTATTAGCGATTTTCAAAAAACAAAGAAAGTAAAAGGCTTATCCTAGAAACATGTAACAACATTTCAGGCTGACTTCAGAGAGTCAGTATTTCACTTCTATGTTTTAATGAAGAACACTGGGAAGACTGATTATACATTTTGTAGTGAACATATGTATTAGAAAGTAGAGGTTTCCTTATGAGGCACACAGCCTCTACACTCAAATAACATATCAGCTTCATGCTGTTTTGATTCAATTAAGGAGCAAGTCACTGAATGACGCTGGTTTTGGGAAACAGTATTCAGATCAGATAAAATAATTTGAGCTTCTCAACAGCATGGGTCTGAGACAAGAGTGTTTGCTTCTGTGTTTCTTAATTATACTAAGCAGCATTTTTAGAAGTTCTGTTGACTTCTAAAGGACTGTTTTTAAGTCCAATATCTATGATAAAATGCTATTTTAATAAGCAAATGACCAACAATGAATCAAACTCTGATATAAGTTTAAAACAGTGAGTACAGTTCTGCAAAGTCTGAATTTGTAGCAAAAGAGAGTTTTTGCATTATGAAATGCCCTTAAGACTATAGCAAACAGCCCTGTGGTTTATTTTCACAACCAGCTGGTCTATCACAAAAATTGCTTCCATGTTCTCTGTGTAATTAATACTCATACATATTGGATAAATCTGTTCTACCCAGGGTTTTCACTCAAAAATTGTTGTACCTCTCAATAATGTTCTCTTTCAAAATATCAATGGACAGAAGGACTGAACCATCTCAATTTGTCCCGAGATACAGCAACTGACCTATAAAGGTACTGCAATTGAAAAGTAAGAACCCTTGAATGTCTCAGTGCTTTGTAACTGTTTCTCAGTGTTTGGTAACTCTTGAGATACAAGAATTTAAGTCTTTCAAACCTACATAAAATCTACTTTAAAACCCTCTACTGTTCTTGACAGTGATCTCAATTTGACATCACACTGGAACCTGGAAATAGGCTACCCTTTCTCAGAGATGTTAGGAAAAGTGTTTCAGTAACTCATAGCGCCAAATTTACCATAAACTTTCTGGTATATGGATTTCAGACATATCCCTATATTCATCTGGTCACAGTGAATATAATTCACTTTGCTGATGCCAATAGCTTGCTGCTCATAAGAAGCTTATCTATCTTGTGGTCTGGTTACAGTAACCACTGTTTGGTTTCCTGCTGGGTGGAAGAAAGACAACTCTACTGCAGAAAGAGGTAAAGTGCCCAAGACCGACTTGACAAATTGCTTAAATAGCTCCAATATTTTGGTTTAATATAAGACACACCTTTATTCTTCAGTAACATCTCATTCCTGTTTCTGAAGGTACTCAAGCAGAAAAATTCTGAACTGGACTCTAAGGTATTTAAAGGTCAGATCTTCAGATTTTATACTAAAGATCCTGTTTAGATGGCAATTTGTGTCAGTGGTTTTTTTTCCTATATAGATACAAATTCATATAAAACATCTCACAACCGAAAACCTCTAGAGAACAGAGTGAGATGCTTTTCCTCCCTCTGAAAGGAAACAAAAATAATCCAAAGTTTTGGTTTACTTAGAAAAGAATGTAATGTTGCCAAGGACAGCAATTTCGAGCATAAGAAAGCAGGAAACCAACATATTCACAAGTATAAATAAAACAGGCCACTGTTACATTTTTTTTCTTTTCTCTATATATTATCCCATGAACAGTAGAAATTTATGGGCATTATGCTACAAGTTTTATAAGAAAACAGTATTTCAAAGATGCAGAAATTCATTACAACTTCTGTGCAGCATCTAGATCAGCACATTTAACCTCTCTGATCATATCTTTACTGAGAACTTCTTTTCATCTCCAATTATTAGTATTCTTCCTCTGCAGATTCTTTAGCAAACTATGTGAATTTAATCAAAATCACTGCATTCCCTTTATGATTAAATTTAAGCACATTCTGATTTCATGCTTACTATGGTTCAAGCTGATACCACTACTCACAATAGTGATCCTGATTTTTAAGCCTGAAAATGCTATGAAAGCTAACTGCATACCATGTTTTACAATCAGATGTTTTAAGAGATTGTGAGACATACAAATTCAATCCTTAGGTTCGGTGGCTACACTGGTAGGCACAATACAGAGAGAAGGGATGTTACAAATCAGAGAATACTATAAAATTAGAATGTTTTGTCTGTAACAATGAAACCAAAATATTTGTTATTCACAGTCGAAATACTTAAAGGCACTTCACCTTTCCACACTGTGATTATATACTTTGTTACCTATTTGCATAGGTAAGGATTTTAAAATTGTTTTTCCTGTGTAAGATCTCAAATTACTTGTCCACTCTTTTTTGTTGAGTAGGTGAAAGAAATTTTCTGTCTGTAACTTCTGAAAAGGAGAGAATAATATGGCAGCTGTTCTGAAATATATGCAGAAGGAATACAGCAGGGTTCCTCCATAACCATGGGTGACCTGAAAAAAAGTCTGTCAGGACTGATCTGTTTTTCCACTTTTTCATGGGAAGCTATGTTACAAAAAACATCAAAATCTTCATATGGATTATCATCCATGTTATAACAACAGTTAGAAAGTCAGACAAAAGTTTGCAGTGGACTTCCTTAACAAAAGAAAAGGCGTCACAGATTTTTCAGCTAAACAAAAAACCATCAGGTCACAAAGCATATTTGTTTTCTGTACTGCTTGGGGAATACCAAATCAAATCTCATTTTTACTGCAACATGTCGTTGCGGTAAAGACAGAGTTCAGAATACAGCAATAAAACTTAAGAAGCACCTGAGTGATGTAATTTACTACGCAAGCTTAGAAGACTAGTGTTAGTGTTCTCTTAGCAAATAATTATAATAAATGGCAGTTCAGGAAATGGAGGATGAGCACAAAAAGAGGGAGGAACAGGATGAGTCTTTCAATGAGTTATAAGCAGCATTGAAAAGTAGTTTAAGTGAGGAAACACAGGCTTCTCACCAAGTCTAATTTAATTCAAAGGATAGTGTGTATATGTATACGTAGTATGTATATATAGAGATATTTAAGAAATACTACAACGTAACCCTACTTACTTAGTTGTACTATATATAAGAAGGATTTACATATGGGCAATAAATGATAAATACTTCACCGAACTCCAGAAGCCTAGCTAGATTCATGACTGTCTTTATTGTCTACCCTGAGAGTTGATAAATGTGAATAATCCGCATAAACAGGCCCTACATTTGCATTTTTATGTTTCAGGATATTCTATGATTTTGACTCAGAATATGCACATTCCTAGTATATCTGTAGCTGACAACAACTTTCCCGTTCTCCCCCCCGCCACAAATCTTCTTTCAAATCACACTTTGAAAGGCTCTTAAGAATTTATTTTTATTAGTCTGGGGGATTTTTTCCTTTCATTTATAGAATTATTTTTGCACTGTGTTAATAAGTACCTGTAATAGCATATTACAAAGTGAGAAACTCTGCAGCTGGGGTAAGATGATTTCAATCCTGATGTCACATAATGCTTTCTGGGCCATGAAAGTGGATGTTTATACCCAGTGAGTATTCTATATCTAGATTAATAGCTGCATTTTCCATAGAAGCTTCTATCTATTCCATTGTAAAGGTTTTGTGGCAAGAACAGCATCACCATATAGACTTGAAGAGTGTCCAGCACAATGGTGCTTCAATTTTGATTGGACACACAGAAAGCTATTGTAATACAAATACAGTATTTGTTGATTGAAATATTAGATAAATATATGAAAGCTGATGAGACCGTATTATTCTCTACAGGGATTTTGAATCCACTGTTCCATTCTTTTTATAAAACCTGAGTGCTCTTTGTGAGAATGGAACATTTTCATTCATTTCACAGTGGAGCAAATGCAAAATAATGACTTAATATATGATAAGAGTACGGCTAGTGAGAATAGCTCTATTTTGGTAAATAAATTACTTTGAGCTATCACATGCCCCAAAGTAAATCGACAGCTGCAACAGTGTTCAGTAAGCCATTAGATAAAATGATGTACTTTCGCATAGACAAAAGGCTGGTACCACAGCCAAACCAGCTGATTTGTTAAGATTCAAGACTTTACGCAGACTGCCAGAAAAACTGTTTAACTTTACCTTTCAGACAGAGCGATGAGAATCTGACACAATTTAAATGGCTATTTCTGGGCTGTCAGTCAGAGCAGGCCAAGAGATGAGCACTGTAATTGCAAGTTATTGTGAACTTGCCATGTGTAGACACAGAAATTAGACTGCTACAGTACTCTAAGAAATTTGGGATTACAGAAATACAAGAAAGACAAGCAATTGGGAAAATAAGGACAGCAATGATCAAACACCAGGTCACAACAAAAAAAAATGTTTTCCTTTCCTTTATATGCATTGATGAATAATTAAATAAAACAACAATTATCTATTGAACAATGGCTTTCAAAGCAAGACAATGAAAATCATCAACATTTGTCTTCAATAGTCTAATGGGGACTTCACGTCTTGTCTTAGAAAAACTAACATAAACATCTCTGTTAGTATTGTTCAGCCAAGAAATATTGCTTTTCAGCAGGGTGAGATGAAGAATTTTTTTTATTAAAAGGAAAATTATATCACAATATTATCTTGTCTATTTGTTTTGAGAAGTGTCCTTGAAGATCAAAAGATTGAATTTCAATTAAATTACGCCTTTGATGCTCTGTAGACCTAATCAAAAGTAGCTGATTTTTACTTGGAAAGAAAATAATCTTTCATGTACAGATTTGAACATGTTCATGACCATACATAATGAAAAAACTGGAAATGGGAAACACCAACTAGGTCATTAATCTGCTTAATTCAGGATTCTTTCCAATTATCCATTTTTAACTTGTTCTTTTTTTCTTGTCACATTTTTCTGTTCCTTGCCTATACATATATAGGTATACATATATATATATATATATATATATATATATATATAT